>CAIGQQ010034734.1:6952309-6969468 GCA_903798035.1 Danio albolineatus | reverse complement strand
ATTTATTTATTTATTTATTTATTTATTTATTTATTTATTTATTTATTCATTTATTTATTTATTTATTAATGATGTTTAATTGCATTGTGGGGCTTTGATGTTTTCTCCAACTTTTGATGTTTAAAAATGAGAAAAAGTGACTTCTATTGACATTTTTAATGGTGTGATTAAAATGTCTGGTTTGGTGTGAAATGTATGTCTGGTTTGGTGCTGTAAATTACCAAACAAAAACCTGGTAATAAACTGCCATTCCTTTTTCTGTTTTCTTTTGCTATTTTATAGACTTAATCCTATGTATTCATATTATTTATTATACAATATATTGTTTCCAACCACTAAAACTTAGTAGTAGTTAGTAATTCAATAATCATTGCTAATAGTCACTTTGATCAAATGTACAGCTAAATTTTCAATATCAAAATTCATAAGAGCAGAGATCAGTAATGAACAATTATTTATTACAGTGCAGTTCTTTAACTGCTTGCTCTGTCTCTTAAGCACTGCATATTAAAAAGAAATCTCAAAACATATCAAAAATATATGTTTTTTGTTTACACTGACTAAACATTTGTAAACCGTTGCCTTAAGAGCAATAAGTTAACTGGTCACACTATACAATACGGTTCATTGGTTAATGTTAATTAATGCATTTACTAACATGAACAAACAATGAACAATACATTTACTACAGTATTTGTTCATGTTAGTTATTGTTAGTTAATGAAATACAGTTGTTCATTGTTAGTTCATGTTAACTCACGGTGCATTAACTAATGTTAACAAGCATGGACTTGGATGTTAATAAAGCATTAGTAAATGTTCAATTATGATTAATAAATGCTGTACAAGTGTTGTTCATGATTAGTTCATGTTAGTAAGTGCATTAACTAATAAACCTTATTGTAAAGTGTTACCAGTTAACTTTACTTACTAACCCATTGAACTTTTTAAAAAAATAATAATACACATAGGTTATTTACATAATTATTTTAAGGCAACTGGTTTACTCAGTTTGTTGAAAAGGTTATAAAAGAGGGACGGAGCCAGCTCCATGTGGGTGAGACTTGAGCTACAACTAGAATTTTTATTGATTTAATGTCTCTGATTTAATTAACTCTTTTCATACCACTCACTGCACACCATCAACATGTATATGCACTGCACTTTAATCAATCCATATTTAAAACAATACTGCCAGCAACTACGTGTACACCTATTCACATATTCATCGTCTTATACGTATTGCTGTCAACATTGCAATTGTACATTGTTTTGTTTCCTTTTGGGAGTATGTTGTGGTATGTTGTATTTTGCACTGTGTGTATTTTGCACTGTCTGTATTTTGCACTGTCTGGAGCCAGCACCAAGCTTTTAACTCATCATAGCACACGTGCTGCTGATGATGTGACAATAAAAGTGATTTGATTTGATTTGATTTGTTCGTGATGATGAGTCCAATATTGTGCTTTATGAATGTCTACACCTACCCCAACCCTAAACCCAACCTCAAAGTAACCTGTTGTGTTTATTAACGTCTACATCTACCCCAATCCTAAACCCAACCTTATAGTACTCCACTTACAACCCAGGCCACCTGTGGCATAAGCCCCTCCCACTTGGAGGTCACCCAACCTACTTGTGGTGTAATACCTTCAACGTGGAGGTCTCCGGGCTGCAGCGATACCTACTTGAATTTGTTTAGTAAAGTCAACTAACTGCTTTAAAAGCCACAGGTTTTACAATAAAGTAAACCGATTGCTTTTTTACACTGCAGCCAAAATGCATGAAGTACTCTGATTACTTGCAAATCAGACATGCAAATGAGTTCTGATTAGTTATGCAGCTCAGTTTGACTTAATTCCATTTAATACTTTAATTAATCATATATCAGTATTACAAATGCCAAATTAGAAATGAAAAAGCCACGTTCTCCAGCCAAAATAACAGCTACAAATATTCATGTGTCATTTAAGAATCAGTGACTGGTTTAATGCAATCAATCAATACAATGACTTGAACAATTTGCTGAAAAAAAAAGAAGAAGTCAATAACAAATCTGATGAAAAATGTTTCAAACCACTCCTAATTAGGGTTATTGTGCAAAATGTGGATGGGGGAGCGTAGTATTACAGAAGCACTTTGGTGCACCCCGACTCCCTTTTTGATTCAATTATGATAATAGCACGAATGGCCGTCCATATCCCAGCGAATGGAAAAACCAGAGGCGGCACAGAATCAAATAATGATACACTTTAGAAGCACCATTACGAGGCGAGCACATCAGGGCAGTTTAGCAGACATGTCAAACAGTTGCAAGCATATGCAAACACTTCTTATCAAAAAAACACACAAGCAGCGCCACGACCATCTGTTGATACAAGCTTAATGACAGCTCTGGCTGCGAACGGAGTCCTGGAGCTGCGCACGTTGTCTTTACAACACTAATAAATGTAAAACTTGTAATACATTCATGAAACCCTGTTGTTTTTAATGCAGACTTGCCACACCGGGCATTTGCGATTTGGCATCTGGCATTAGGACATTCACAGTGCGTTATGATCTTAAATGATTTGCTGGTGGCTTCACATGCAAACATTACCTGGCAACTCTTATTGCCTGCACATACAGTATACAATGAATTATGATTACAGATGGATCGATACTTCATCTTGTGTTCTTGAGAGCTTAAATTGCACTTAAAAATGCAAACGTCTTCGCATTCGATTCTAAAAGAACAGATCACTTCCAAATTCATATGACTTTCTTTCTCTCTCCTGTGCTCTACATTTACAGGTAATTTCTCCCCAGGTCTACATAAAACAAACAGTTTGGAATGTGAATGAATGGACGTTTTTTTTGTTTTGTAAAAGTGACTGGATACTCAAGGGGTAGTCAAAAGCATCTTAAAAGCAGTTCATGCTATTTTTGCATTAATTATATATTTCTTCTGAAGCCGTACATTTGCATTGTGACACGAACCGATGTGCTTTTATTATTACGCTGCTTGAAGAAAAAACACTGAAAGCTCTCCTTCAGGGAGAAAGCCAAATGGGTTTGTAAGGCTGAGTACATTATGACGGACAAACAATACGTATATAAACCTTTCTATATGAAAGAAACTCAGATGAAATGGCTTTGGCAACATAAATACAATGTCACAGCACAGCATTACGCTCTTAAATATAAAGGTTCATTAATGGTTCCTTGAAGAACCTTTTAAATTCATGGAATCTTTCTAGTGCACAGAAGGGTCTTTAGATCATTCAGATGTTCCTTGGTCTAGGAAAAAATAAGCTCTTTTAACGAACTGTTCACTTTTAAGGTTCTTTAGGGGAACCACAAATGGTTCTTCTATATCACAGTGAAATCCTCCATTTGGAAATTCCATAGGTTTTACATAATGAGAGAAAAAGGATCATTATGAATATTCTCACTGAAATATTTTAGGGGGAATCAAAAATGATTCCTCCATGGCATTGCTGTAAAAAGAAAACCCTTTGAAACCTTTATTTGTTAAGAGTGTAGAAAACAGATATGTTCAAATACAGAAAGAACTGAATGGTCACCTTGTGTATCAGCTCAAAGCACATGCAAAGATGACAACAAACCTGCTTATTGATACACCAGGACTTCTAAATTAGCAATGCATTCGCAATATTCAATCATTCATTTTCCTTCGGCTTATTCAACAGGGGTCGCCACAGCAGAATGAACCACCAACTCATCCAGCATATGTTTTACACAGCCAATGCCCTTCCAGCTGCAACCCAGTTGTGGGAAACATCAGTATACACTCATTCACACACATACACTACTGCCTATTTAGTTTTTTTAATTCACCTACAGCGCATGTTTTTGGACTGTGGGGGAAATCGGAGCACCGTAGGAAACCCACGCCAACACGGGGAGAACATGCAAACTCCACACAGAAATGCCAACTAACCCTGCCGGTACTCGAAACAGTGACAGTGATAACCACTGAGCCACTGTTTCGCCTCTGCATTAGCAATATTATGCAATCATATTATTTTCCATTGCTCTATTCAGCAGTTATCCAAGCAGACAACGGCTAGTTAAGCACGACTAGGCTTCTGACAGCGCAGTCTGAGCTGTGTTCATTTCACCATTAATTAAGTCCCATGTCAGATTCATTAATTTTACTCAGTAATCACTGCCTGAGAGCATATGTCAAGCGGTGAATACATTTATTCGGCTCACAGAGCTATGCACAAAATCCATAACATTTCGCAATTAGAAATCAGTTTTCTTTGATGTTATTATTTGGATGTATTAAAAGCTCTTTTTTGGAGGAACCACAGAAAAGAAGCAATTTCTCTCTGCCTTATGCAATCTTCCAAATGCATCAACTGGTTACGGCACCTTTTCTTATTGATCGATTTTTATAGAGCTTTGACCTCTAAGAAAATACATCACAATGCCTTTCTATTTTCCCCCAGACACTGCTTTGGCATCTTCCTCGCTCGTTTTCTTTTAATCGGCAGGGTGTAAAATCACTGCCACAAACATTTTCAGTGCTATGGGGATTTAGGCTGCTTTCAAAGAATCCAGAGCTATGAGCTATGAACTCACTCAGAATACATAGCAATATATGTTATTACATATATGACATACAAGTTTATATTTGAATTTCACATATATAAAATACATCATATATACAACATATGTTTCAATATATTGAAAAAAAAATTACATATAAATATTTCAACCATTGGAATTACAAATATGCACCTATATCTTAATATATATATATATTAGCTATATTTTTTATATATGTGTTTATATATGACCATATATATATATATTTTTGTTTATAAATAAAAATATATAAAATACCTAAATATATATATATATGTTGTATATGTTTATATAATATCTATGTATATAAATGACATATATGTGAAATCTAAATCTAAATGTCATATATGTAATTTGCATTTATTTTCCATGTATCAGATTTCTATATGGGAAATACTTGGAAAACCACCTTAGATCGTTTTGATCATAATTTTCCTTTAAGAAATCACCGATCGTAATGGTTCTTTCTTCTTCTAATACTGTGAATATGATCTGCGGTTGAGCATAGTTGATTATCCATGGGTCCCCTATAATCAATAACTAACTGCACAGAATGAACATATAATATGCTAAGATGATGTTCAGTCACACTCCGTAAGATGCATGATTACAGATGTGCAACTGAAGAGCCCGGTTAGAGGAACAGCTTCCATCATGCTTGGCAATAATTTATGTATGTTCAATTAAAAATAAACAAACAAAAATTTCTGCGTCATCTTATCAGCCAAGATAATATAAAACAGCTGTACCAGCTCATTACCCACAAACTACCTCAAATGTTACATAATTCACTGCTAAAAGGTTGGAAAATAAGGACAGAACAAAGCTTTGATCACCTGGTACACAAAGCAATCATCGTCATTCTGCCGAAATTGCTTTCTATTTGAATTTTAAAGGTGTTTGGTTTATGATGATGACTGATATTATCAAGAACATCACACATAAAAATATGAAGCACATTGAGGTAAACTAACCAGTGAATTAACACTGAAAGAAGCCGTTCCAAGGCCAGAAATCATCTTGACAAACTATTAAATTAAAGCCATTCACTTTTCCATTACCTTCGCTCAGGAACCCAGCTTAAAAAATTCAAGCACGGAATTCAATTAAATGGCCACAGCCACGGTTATCAGCTTGAAAAAGGAGCTCTGCACAGTTGGCATTGAGAAAAGCACACAATAATGGTAAATAAAAGTTCATGAGAGGCTTTAAAATGAGTGAAAATATGCAAAGTAGAAGTTTGGAGAAAGGTATTTGAGACCATTCAGTGCTTAACTGCAAAATAAACAGCTCTGAAATGTTGCATAACACCATAAATTAGCATTTAAATAAAGATTCCTTCATCTTTTTCTTGCAGTTGGCATGTAAATAAAAGGCTTTCGCTATATAGTACCAACACTGAATATAGTTTAAAGTAATCAGCCTCCATGGGAGCTGGCAAACATCAGTCGATGGTTTTGCTTTCATTTAACCAAATCTAATTTGATAATATTGCTGTTATATATGCAGGATTTCTGCATCTTTTGAACACTTTTTTTTCATCTGGCAGATGAAATATGTTGTATATTCATCTTTTATATGAGTTTTAAACAATTTAATCATGCATGCTATTTTCAAGTTCAATGACAACGCTAATTTGTAAGATCTTGGCATTTTTGTTTCAAAGGTTGCTGAGTAACCGTGAACAAATCTATTGACTTACAGCGGCACAAGAGTGACGTGTTTGCATGGTTGCATGCTGACATCACCCTACATCAATACCACAACCCACAGCTTCATCGCAAGATTATTATTCTGATAATGATTGGGTGATTGTACCCTTTGTCATTACAGTGATTTTGGAAAAATGATTCAGTTTTTGTACCACTGTCAAGTCACTGTTCTTCACATCCCCCGTTCAAGATACTGTTTTCCATGTTCAGCGACTGTTTGTGAACATCAGTGTTCTGAATGGCCTTTTTATTTGCGACATCCAGGGGACACTGAGTTTGTTTCTGAATGTCCAGTGAGCACTTGGAAACGGCGCTGGCCACCTGGCAGAACTTCCTCAGGAGAATCTCTCTCAGGAGCAGGTAAACCCATGGATCTAGAATCTGATTGAGTGAGGCCAGCCGTATGGCTGTGAGAAAGAAATTACAGTCCTTCTGCAAATCCTGGGGTGACAGAGATCCAGCAGAATAGCAATGGTGAGAGGATGTGTGAGTCAAGATCATCTTCAACATAAGGACCTGCAAAATGGGAGGAGACACTCCATAATTGTAGGCATGCTACATGAAAGGTACATGGGGGAAAAACATTTCTTTGTGCTCTGTTTGTATGGGTTTTTAAAAAAATGTACATTCCATATGTTAGCATTCAATTCTCTCTTAAATTAAGATATATTATAATTATTAAAATAAGGTAATATGTAAGTGAAATCTGTACAGGATCTAAAAATGTATTTTCATTTTTGTATATTGTAACGCCTAAAGTCACTTGTATAATTTAACTTTTTTAAAATTACTCTTTTACACTGAATTTGATTTGATACTTTTAAAAAGAAAAAGAAAAAGGAAACTGTACAAATATTTTTAGGTAAAACTCTGAATAATATGAATTTCTGTCACCATTATGGACCAAAAAATTACCTGTGTTTTACATGATATCTGTTAAAATGCATAATTAGATATATTTACCTTAAATTAGTTAATTTCTTTCAATCCTTTATATATATATATATATATATATATATATATATATATATATATATATATATATACACACATTTGGAAAACAGCTTGCTTACTGAATTAACTTTTACCTAGAAAATTATATTTTGTTTAATCCAACAGAAACAGTAGTTTAGTTTATAATATTTAGGTTTGTGCATTAAACGATTCCACGCAAGTTTTCATCTGATTACTGCAGCAAGTGTATCTGGCAAAAGCTGATATGATACATACCAGTAGAGGCGACCAGCACGTCAACAGCACACACATAATGCCCATCAACTGAATAACAGTCTCTGTCGTCAACCTCTCCCACTGCTTGGATGACTGGGTCGAGCTTGCCTTTGTTTTGCACCGTGTAACCAGTGCTCGAATGGTCAGTACATTACACGACAAAGTGACCAGCAGTGAAAATATCCCCAATGCTGCAAAGGTCGTGGCAAAAAACGTGTTTCCCGTTACGTCCTTGTCACCTGTATTTATGAAGCACCAAGTGCCTGGCCACTGCAACGTGTACTCCCCAACACCAGCAATGGGCAACAAGGCAAAGAGCAACACCAGACACCAAATGATGACCAGGACCTGCTTGGTCACACTGGTTTTCATGTAATGTGAGTACCAGTGAGGCGCAATAATAGCCAAGGCCCTCTCAATGGCCATTGCGCTGGCTAAAAAGAGAGGACACAAGCCAAAAGTAGTCATGCACACCCCAAAGAAGGCGCAGAGAGTTTTGGACGGGTCCACGCGGTCCCATTTCATATCTGCCCTGTACACCGAGATGACTATCGGACTTGTGAGCAGTTGTCCGAAAAGGTCAGTTAACGCCAATGAACCGATGCAAAGCAGAAACGACCTCTTCCTTTTGTTCTCCTTTTTTCTGTACGCACTATAAACAAGCAGCATCGCCAAAGAGTTTCCGACCATTCCAGTGACCATCATAGTGATGGGGAAAAACACGGACACCGAGCCGCAGCTGGCATTCCTGCCCGGGCTGTCCTGGGAAGATTTGGAGATGTTCGAGTCCGGCATGATTTCAGCAGTCAAGTTTTGTAGCAAGACAGTTGAAGACTTACATTCAGATGCCATCCTTTTTCAGGGAGCGTGTTCATGACCGTTGGAAACAGGTAGAGTCCTCACTGAAGTCTGCTTCACTTCTGTCTCACTTTTGGCCAAGCGCGCGCGCTATAAACACAGAGGCGGGACCCTTATGGAAATGTAAATCACACTCGGAAAACAACATAGAAATAATGTAAGACACCCAAAGAATATCTTTAACTTAACAATTTTGTTGATTGTGCGTAAATTTACGTGTTCCTCGGTTTGTTTGTGTTTTTTCTGCTCGGTGCGCATGGAATAGCAAGCACATTTACATTTTAATTAACGACGTTCTTCCAAGATAACACGTATTTCTGAGTTTCACACAAAACGCAAGATTTTTACGTTAGAAAAATCTGTGAACGATGGGTAACTGTTTAATTCTGGTGATCCTCATCACAAGCTCGCGGATGGTATGAACGCAACAAGTGCCACCTAGCGCACGAGAAACACTTCTCTTCACATCCATGGTAGAAACCACAGTGCATTATTCATTCATATAATACCATAAATAGTAGATACATTATATCAAGTAGACAAAAGGTTCACCATGCATTTGTAATTTGACTAACAAATTTAACTCAATTTGCTACGTAGTATTATTAAATATCTTTGAAGTAGCGTGTACAGCTACCATATTTATAAAAGAAATATATACTACATATTATACCAAATTATAATTCAGTGTTCGCAAATGTAAATATTAATAATAGTAAAAATAAAATCTTTAAGACACTGATTACATAATCTGTTTTTTTAATTATTTTCTAATATGAAATATGATTAGTTGCCCAGCGTTTACTAATGCATTATTAAAACCCAAAATTATGTGCATTGTTTGTTCATGTTAGTATACACATTAACTAATAAAACTTTATCAGAATCAGTTTTATTGCCAAGTGTGCTTCACAAACACAGGGAATTTGCTTTGGCTACAGAAGGTTCCAGTGTACATAAAGTGACAAGTAACAACACAGAATAAATATTAAAAAAAATGTTAAAAGAAGACGATAGACATTAAATAGAAATGCAGTCAGTCCAACGATGTTGAAATGTATGTACAGATTTGTTATAAATACACAGTATATAAGGTGCTGTGTACAAATGCATAAGTATTGCATTGTATATTGTTATAAGGTGCTGTGTATAGATGCGTAAGAAGTATTGCATTGTATATTGTTATAAGATGCTGTGTACAAGTGCGTATGAGAAAGTATACATTATTGTAGCCTTAACACAAAATTTAACTAAAGTTCTGTAACAAATATAAATGTAACTTGATATAACATTTTACTGTCCATAAAAGATTAGCAACCCCTGCTATTCACACAGTGAACACTTTCTGGAAATAAATATTAATAATTAAAAATTATTAAAAAAAAACAACAAAAAAAAAACACAACATCACCATAAAGCTAGTTCAGATTAACAAGTGTTTATTCATGTTGGTTACACTTATGCAATTTTAACAGTAAAACATTTTCATATTTCATGTCAGAAGTTGGTGGTAAAATATTTCAGATTACATGTTCCAAATTTGATTTGACCACAGAGGGGGAAAAAAAGAGAAGAGAAAAAGTAATTTACTTTATTTGTAACTTGTGTTTGTCATTTTAAATCATTTAGTAATTCCACAAAGTTGTTTAAAAATTAAACTTGCACAAAAAGGGACCACAAATTAGGACATACACACAAGGAACAAAAATTGCATTTCATCTGTCCTGCCAAAAGAAAATTCTCCAAGTCTTAAAACAAAAAAAATTAAAACAAATAAAACAAAAAAAATACATACTTACCTTTTATGCACACAATTACAAAAGGCAATGTTAAGCATCAAGAGGAAATTGTTTCTATATCCTTCAGATGCTGGGATTGCTGCCTTTTATGCCATTAGTATTTTAATGTTAGCCATAAAACCAGCATCTGAAGGAATGTGTTTTCAAAGCAACAAATGTTTTGTGAATGAACTAGTTATTCAGACTGCAAAAGATATCTGACAATGGATGGAGAAATCTACTTCTGCAATATAATTTGCATAATTCCATATCAAAAGGTAAATGTCAGAAGATATGTGCCATTTATACAGTCACTGAATGGTTTCTCCATAAACCCACTTAAACTACAGACTTTACACCTTGAGATATACCGTTGAGACGTTTTGCTAGATTATTATTATTTTTTTTAGCAGAAAACTTTTGAGAAGAGGTTACGTTAACAGGTGCACAAGTTTGCTTTTCATGGAAATCAGTGTGAATTCAAACAGTTGGGTAGCTGCAATAGCACAAAAACTGGAATTGGAGGAGAAAAAAACAACAACATGCAGTTTTAGAAAGATCCGTTTCTTTTGTTAATCATTTCTGTTTTGAGCTTGAGCCAGAGTGAGATGATCCAGATGAGCCTCTGCGCCTACAAAGAGATAGAAAGAAGAGAGAGAAAAAGAAAAAGACCATGACCGATTAAGTGATTTGCCATCAAAACAAAAAGTACTGTCCAATGAAAAGCAGATTGTTTCAATCATGTACTGTTTTATCACTGAGTCCAGTGTATAAAGCAGAAGGACGCCTGGTATCCAGGACACCATGTGTTACACCAAACCTTTCAGACGAGTGAGATCGTGCACGTCTTTTTTTGCGGCCACCAGAGGAGGATCTGGAACGACTCCTCTTCTGGCCTCCCTCAGGCGATGACGACGGAGAGCGAGACCCCTTCTTTGAGGAAGCAGAACCCTTTCCTGATCTGGAGCTGGATCTTTCAAAGGGGATAAATAAGCATTCACATGAGGTCAACCAACATGGCAACACAGATTACTATAATAACACTACCAAAGGGACTGAAATGGGAGGAAACCATCCGTCTACATCCCTCTAAATACTACAACTACATAAAGCAAAATTGCAGCTTTGACCAACTGAACTTTTCCAAAGAACAAAGCTGAACCTGTCAGAGAAACTGTACAAGCTATAATTGCCTGACAGATGTCACAGTGTTACCAGATCGGTGACACTTAATATTATCTTACAACAAGGCACAAGAAAGCCGTCAATGGTTATGTAGAAAAAAAAAAAAAAAAAAAAAAGTCCACTTCCCAGACAGGTAATGCTAAATAATTTTTTTTGTTAGAACTAATAAAATTTGAGCATAACTAGTTCACTACAGCCACTGTCTGTTCGTACACACACTCTCTCTCCTGGAGAGTGCATGTGACCTCATTCACCTGGATTTGGACCTGGATCGAGAGCGAGATCTGGAGCTGGATGAGCTTCTGGACCGGGATCTGCAAAACACCGACGTCAACAAAAACACCACAAATTTTCCAATTTTTAAGAGAAAGTTAAAGACCTTCTGATGAAAATCCAAACAGTCAAAAATTAAACGACGAGCATTGAAAGAAAACAATTTATCATTATCATTGAGGCTTGCATAAAAGGTCTTTTGTGCTTCGAACATCTTCTATCATATTATAATTGCAAAACGAGGCTTTAAACTCTTTCAAGTGACGCTGCTGAGTGCACAAATTACCTCCAAACAAATTGAAAAGCATTGAATTAGCAGGATCACTTTGATAAGACATTGTGTTTTATATAATTTCAGAAAAAGGGCAGTCGAAAAAGACAAAATGTGGGTCTAAAAATACTAAAAGCAGGCAAAGAGGGAAAGAGACAAAATAATTAACATTAAAACAGATTAATACAATAAGATTTGAATAAAGATTTGAGCTGATACTGACATTTGCCTGGAGTTACCCTTGACCTGTACCCTTTTACCTGGACCTAGACCGGGAACTTGAACTGGACGAGCGTGAAGATGAACGAGAGGAGCCCGATTGACTCCCTTTCTTCTCCTCACTATCATCCAAATCATACTTGGACAAATCTGCATCATCATCATCATCATCCTCGTCTTCATCTTCATCCTCATCCTAATAAAAAGACACAAATAGTCATTTCACACTACATTTGTTTTTTGAACCTGACCTTTTGTAACTGTTGCAGTCATTTGATCATTTTTACAATTAAATCAACAGTGAGGTCAACATAGCTTATGGGTCCGAGAGTAACATCTTACATCAAGTTTGTATTTTGAAAGATCTCCATCCTCATCATCGTCATCCTCTTCATCATCCTCTTGATCAACTTTTTTTGGTTCCTCTTTTTTACCATTATCCTTCTTAGTTTTCCCACGAAACTTCTTTTTTATACGCCCAAACTGTTCAGAAGACCAGAAAAAAATGTTTTGTGAAAAGTAACATACAAACTGAGCAAGTCTGATTTTTGTTAATATCAATAGTCACTGACTGCCTGAGAAAAAAACAACACACACACACTGACCTCATCATACTCGCCATCTGACTCCTCTCGCTCATTGTAGACTAAATTTTCTCTTTCGTTGAACCCTCCACCGTATCCTGTAAAAAACAACAAGCACATCATATAAGCAACAAATTCAAATCGCTGCAGTCAATATGTTAAATATGCTATTTTAAACAGACATACCTGTCCTTTCCTCTAGTTTGGCATATTTAGGAGTGTTACACATGTTGCACTCCGATCTTCTGGCCCAGTTTACATTGCCACAACTAGATTCAAACAAACAAAATGGTTTATTACAAGGCTCTCAAATAAGAATCAAATCAGTCTGGCTTTATTTTATTCTGGTTGTCATTTCAGAGTTAATAAGAAAAGTGATCATCCTGAACAAGTTGTATTTAAAAGTGGGAAACTCAAAGAGTTTGAGGACTAGGAGGTTGCAGAGTTTTATTGTTGGAGTAAACATAACATATGGAAACAACGCTGAAACACTCTTTACTTGTGAAAGGTTTGCATAGTTGCTTTTTGCTGTTTTTTTAGTTATAGGAACGCACTTTGGAGGGACTATATTAGCTGCGACTTCAGAATAGCTCAGGGTCTAAGCCAGGAACTACCTCTGATGCAAGTACACAACGTATATATGTGGTACGATATGTAACAGTTGAAATTTGATAGTAGTAAATAGGGCCCGGTGTGACATGGTGGCTCAGTGGTTAGCACTGTTGCCTCACAGCAAGAAGGTCACTGGTTCAAGTCCTGGTGGGGTCAGTTGACATTTCCGTGTGGAGTTTGCATGTTCTCTCCGTGTTGGCATGGGTTTCCTATGGATGCTCTGGTTTCCCCCACAGTCCAAAGACATGTGCTATAGGTGAACTGAATATACAAAATTGGCCATAGTGTATGTGTGTGAATAAATGTGTATGGATATTTCCCCGTACTGGGTAACAGCTGGAAGGCATCCGCTGTGTAAAACTGATGCTGGAAAAGTTGGCGGTTCATTTCGCTGTGACAACCCCTGATGAATAAAGGGACCAAGCTGAAGAAAAAGGAATGAATCCCAAATTCTGTATTTTTACATTTATTACAATTAATTTTTTGGATATTTAAATGTCCAATAATTTTCAAAACAGTAAACTTATTACATTGTGTGCATATATTGTTACAATACTCTGAACACCATGGGTTCATTTGAGTAGTAAAATAAGTAGAAAGTAATAGTTCCCTTGAATGTCACATCTATAATGTATGTTGGAAATGTAATTATGATTTTATTGCAATACCCACGTTTTGCACTGCCAATCGTTTGCACTGAAGAGACCTCTGCTCTTCTCTGCCAGGGTCTTTCCTATTTCTGTTCCCCCTGCTTTCATCATCTTTGCTTCTGTCGTCTTCTCTGTTTAAAGGGCATTGAATATTTAGTTTAAAGTAATATTAATAAAATACTGAAACCTTGCTTCATTTATGTTGTGACATGCACATTTAAACACTGAATACTGACACAAAGATAGCTCACTTACCCCTTCCGCATCTATTACAACTGGTTCTTCTTGCAAAGTTGACATTTCCACACCTTAAAAAAGAAAGAAAAAGAAAAACTGGTTATTTGCATGTACACACAAAGACCAGGCCATCCCACTTTCACTTAACTACAAAAATAGAGACGCTTCAGTTGTTCGCTCGTAGAATATAAATAAAACAGATACAAAACCATTATATTATCATTGTAATTCATAGATAAACCAGAGGCACTGCAATTACTAATGAAAACTATACAAATAATATACTTAATAGCAGTACATTACAGCACAGCTGCTAACTAGCTAACCACCTTACCTAAGAATTATGTGTTTAACATTAAGTGTCAAATGCACGTGTAACTAGCAGTTTATAAGAAAGAAGTGAATCTACTGTTTTAAATTTTTCAAGAAAAATAATATGACGCGTTTAATGGCGTTTACAGGCCCATTCTCAAACTATAAACGCTAGCTAAAGCTAACACATGCTATGCTAACAGAAGCATGTGATATTCCACTCAATCTGTATTCATTTCCACAGAGTTAGGTTTTAATACTGCATGTTTATTTCTATATTCATCAATTAATAAACCATTCAACAGCAAGTCTTACTTTTTATCAGGACAAATCCAGTCTCCGTCGCTAACGCGAAAACTCTTCCCCGACATGTTGGTCTTCTTACAACAGTCTTTCAGAATCCGTCAGAGAAACAAAGAACGCCTTAAAACATTAATACAGATGATTACACCAATACTTTCGAGTTTAAAACTAAAACCTACAACAAAGATAACACTTTTCAGAGTGTGAAACAACGAGGCTAGAACACGTTTGCTACACTGAAAGACATTAATGGGCTGTGTTTCAAAATCTAATTGACTCCCTATCTAGTCAAATATGGAATTTGAGGCGGGATCCAGACGTCGTGTGTTGCTGTTTTGGTAGGCGACATCCTAAGTTTTGAGCAACAGCCATAAATATGACGTGGAGCAAAACCTTCATTAACATTATACGTGCAATGAAGTCTAATTAATTAGATTTGTTTCTAAAATAAATTAATTTGTCAATATTACGTGAAACGGATGACGGCACTTCAAATTAAAAAAGAAGAAGAGGACGAAGAAGAAGAAGAAGAAGAAGAAGAAGAAGAAGAAAAGATTTTATAATTTTTTTGGTTTGCATTTGTTTTAATTCCCTGACTGGATCATATCAGCCATCAAGCCAGTATTATTACCGGGGTAAAGTTGGTTTTATATTCGCACATTCGCACATTCGGACTTCCGTTTTCGATTAAAATATCAGTAAATGTACATTAATGTTGTGTTTTCAACGTGTAATCTGCTACACTATGTTGACTACTATACTATTTTATTTTTTCAGAATCGACAAACATGGTTAAATGTTGTTTTAACGGCATAGTTACTAGCGAACATCCGTCGTATTTCCAATATAGTGCGTGAAACCAACTAGGGGCCGTCTAAAAAGTTCGACGTATTTTCTTTATGTGCAAAGAAATCGCTCGATTTTAGCCAACTCCTACTTGGCGTAGATGCAGAGCGGGTGCAGTCGCAAGCTGTCTTCTTCTTCTTCTTCTTCTTCTTCTTCCTCTTGTTTTATGGCGACTAACTTGTTAAAAGCATTGCAGTTACAAGCTGAGCTGCATACAATGCTTTCAATGCGCACAACTAACCCCACTCCTCACGTCAAATAGACTACATTGTGCCTGACTTTATGCCTGAAGTCTGAGATATGCAGTCTCAGTTTGCAAATCCAACTCCACATCCTGATACTATTGGACGTTATCAGTCACATTTTTTATAACGCTGTAAAGATTCCTTTCACAATCATAAAAGTACAAGTAATGATGTTATGTCAAAAGATAATTAGAAAATTAACAGAACAAAGGTAATAATTCCTACAAACCTAAATGAAAATTATTACAAACAATTATGTGAAATGTTGTGAACGTGTTTAATTTTTTCATTGTTGTCACAATTTAGGCTCTAACATTTATGTTGATGTGTTGCTTTGAACAATGACATTTGATTTGTTTTACCAGGTTTTGAAGGCATGAGACGACTGATCCAAAGCAAACTAAAACATTTTTTCTGGAACCTACAGAAGTGAACCACAAGTTTCTAAAACCTGAACTGTGATACTTCAATGTGCAACAGTTTTTTAATGGTTGGATGAACTTTGCTATGTTCTGCTGTATAATAAACATTTACAATCTGACAAAATAGATGTGAACAGTTCTGCAAAAAGATCACTTTCTACTCTTTACATCATAGTAAATCACACTGCAAGACAATAAACAGGCTGTTTAAAATATCAATGACTCAGAACCCTTTCTTTACATTGGTTTACAAAATAATGTCTCACCATATGAAATTAGTAAAATGACTCTTTCTTTTTTTTTGTAGCTTTTCATATAAAAACTTCTGTTTAACAAATGTCAAAAGTAAGGTGCTATGGCTACAAAATTACTTTGTAAATAATTGTCAGTGCCTGATTTACCTGGTCCAACATCAGAAATGATGGTAATGAAGTCAGAATTTAAATTCTCAGCATCACTGTCATCCATGGCCAGCTGTTTGTGACTCGCATTCAGTTCAATAACTGGTTCAAATAAGGTCCGATGGCTACAAAATTAGTTTGTAAATAATTATCAGGGTCTGATTTACCTGGTCCAACACCACAAATGATGGTAATGAAGTCAGATTTTTAAATTCTCAGCATCACTGTCATCCATGGCCAGTTGTTTGTGACTCGCATTCAGTTCAATAACTGGTTCAAATAAGGTCCAATCGCTACAAAATTAGTTTGTAAATAATTATCAGACTCTGATTTACCTGGTCCAACACCACAAATGATGGTAATGAACTCAGATTTTTAAATTCTCAGCATCACTGTCATCCATGGCCAGTTGTTTGTGACTCGCA
>CAIGQQ010034734.1:6895992-6919063 GCA_903798035.1 Danio albolineatus | reverse complement strand
CTAACAGTATGGGTGAAGGTAAATGCGTGTAAGCCTTTTAGCACATGGAAGAAGAAATATTTTTAATTATGAAAACATATTTTGATTTGCTTTCATCTCCGAATTTAATCTGACTCCAATTCATTATAATTTAGATATTCATTCATCCAATTTAAGCCGATTACCTTATAGGTTATGATTTGGTCTAATTTAGATTGATTAACCTAATAAATCCTTATTTTCAAGTAATGGTTCATTGCTTACCCGAAGTCGCTTAGAGTCAGTATGCTGGCCAGCTACATCTGCTCACGGACACATCCTCGCCGGTTCTGGTTCTTAGATAGAGGATATAACTGTAAACTAATTTCCTTTAAGTAATAATAGGCCGCCCCATGCTTGCTCATACATAAAGAAAGTTTGATTTAGCCACGAGATTATAACATACTAAGTCAGTAGATTCAGTCAGAAATCAGCAGGTCTTAAATGTTGTGCTAGAAGGCTTCGTCCATTCAGCCTGGACTGTATGACAAAATCCCGGTCGTCGGTTGCGGAAACTCCAGCCTAAGACAATCTACTAGATTCAAATGATTTCAGGAGATATTTAGTTAAACAAAAGTCTTTACATTTATTTGTCAGGCAAAGATTTTCAATTCCAATTCACATAATTGCACAAGATAAGCCAATTCAAATTGTACAACAGAGTTAAAGATTAATACCTGGCCATGTAGAAAGACATTGCAACATACACGCTCTGAGACAGAGCCCAGAAACTTCTATGTTGCAATGGGGTCTTCTGGTTACAGAAAAAACCCCCGGCTTAAACAACATCAATACCTTTTATACCCAACAGGGCGTCACAGTGACCCTTGCCTAGTGTATTTGATGTGTTAATCATCTCTGGAGGGGGGAGCATCTGGCAAGAGATTTTATCAAAGTCAAAACCCAAATAACCAAATACAAGTGAAATATCACAGTGACATTAAGACCACTTTACCAATCACACAGAGACATTTAAAATGATACCAAACATGACAAGCTACCGTTTGTAAGTTAAGCAAATACACCACATATTTCATTTCACCATAGAAACCTGAATTCTGGTCATCCTTGAGTGACCTTTTAATACCCTGGTCGTATAACTAGGGAGGGCCAAAAGGTGTGAGGGCAGATGGTGAGACAACAGCTTTCTCGTGATTCTTGAAGCTGATTAGAGAGTTTATGGTTTTACTGCCTGGTAGTTCTCGTGGTCTTCTCTCGTGGAATTCCATAATTCTCAGGGTATAATTATTATGGAGAGATATAACCATCCTTACAGTGACCTCTGATAAATAGGTGATAAAGCTGAAAGAAAACGAACAATGAATGCATAAATCTGCAGAATATCTTTCACTGAAATATATTGTGACTCTGCTGGTCACTTTTTTTTCTTTTCATGACGCACCCTGTACAATCCATCCCCATTTGATGGCTGAAAAAATATATTGCGAAAAGAACGCTCCCACCTGTATGAAGCTGTTGTTCTACAATCAGATCAAGTGCTGCACAGATAAAGCGTTTTACAGATTGAAAGGCAATCTCCTATGACAACATGTGCTGTGCCCTCATGCCTGTGAGACTGAGCAAAATGCAATATCCAAACCCCTCGTTCCCAAACAAGGCCAATGGATCGACTGCAGTCATAATTCAAATGTTTCTGTCAGAGCTGTCACACAAGTTCTTGTGTAATTGGAATGATTCACTTTCGGGAACCACTTCAAAAGAAGTAGAAATCGATACGGTGGAATATGAAGCATCCTCGCTCAGACAACCAGGGATCACACTGACGCATCACAACCCCCTTCTCTCTTCATCCGTCGCTCTCTTCTCTTCTTCTGTCTGGTGCAACATATGTTTGTCAAGTCCTCACTTCTGTTTTTAACGAGCATTCACTGATGACACACTGACACTCTTAAGTTAATATCATTTTTTTTTCAGCAATATATAAATGAATGTACTGTAATTTTGCATGAAGAATAGCTTGTCTTTCCTGAACCCTGAATGTACAAATCCATAGTCCATTATGGTATGAAAGGTTCAGAGAGCACATTAACCTGAACTGCACATTATATATTGAACAGTCTGGTCAGTGCATGTGCCCTCATCAATTATGCAAAACCATACATAAAATCCTTGGCTCGCTTCAATCAAATGTGAAAAACAATTGGATTGCTTTCCTAATTTAATACAGACGGTTCTGAAGCAGCATTGTCTGAAGGCTCCCAGTTAAGCCTTTTCCCCAGATTGGTTCATCATTTGGACCCGACAGGGCTGATTCAGTCAGTGATAAACGTGATAGGTGGGAATTTGTCCCATTATACTGACAACACTTGATAAATGCCTTGTAAACAACAAGTCACAGCTGTTAATGTATCATAATAATCCTAGATTAGGAAGAGCTGGCCAGGCCAATCAATGCAATTAAGCCCTGACAGAGCCAACTCATCCACATGGTGCTTGCTATCGCATGCAAATAATCGCAATTGCACATCATCTTAATGCGCAGCAACAGGTTAGCACAAAACAGCGTTGAAAAAAGCGCCAACGTCAAATCTAACTCGAGCTTCTGCCACAGCTGGTCTTTGAAAGCGAATTACAGATGACATTTCAGGGTGTCTGACCATCAGGTCGCTGAGGTAACTCTTAGCTTCATTGCCGCTCTGCATAGTCATGCCCCATTGAAAACCATCTAAAGTGTCTCCTTCAATTCACATCCAAATCTTATTTTTAGCTCTCAGGACATTTAACTGATGTTTTCTGGAGAAATATCTCAACTCCCCTGCAGTCTGGCCTTGCCATTATGAGAGTGATGGTCAATTGAGATGATCAATTTGCATAATGAGGCGTTAAATTGGAGCCAGTTTAGCCACCTTCCCCCGTATCCAGCAGCTTTTGCCCAGCGGAGGGTGCATGGGCGCAGACAATGCTCTGGATATCCAGCACAGGCGTCCGTCTGCCAGTCTCCTCTTTGTATATGCTATTGCTGAAGTCCAAATGACCACTTTAACATATTAACTTAATGGATGAAACTGGCAGTAAATTGATTCCTCTGTGTCAGTAGTATAAATCCTTCACTCCTGCTTTGAATGCAAGACACCCATAGAGTTAATGCATTCAACAACCTAGATGCTTATCGTATCATACTTGGATAGTGTCGGGTAATTGCTTTGAAGAAGATCACGGAATAAAAACACTTTTTAAACTTTTGATAAATATCTTCATATATCTAATTAATATTCCCTGAGAGCGATACCCAATTGCTTCTCAGCGATAACATCATCAATTTTGTAGTCTGTTAAACAGTGAAAACATTACGTTAGCCTGACTAAGCTGGATAAAGCACCGCTGGTGCAGTTGAGCGTGTTGACCCCTTAAGATGCCACCGCTGAGGATTTATAACAGCACATCAGTGACAGTGTGATTGATGCTGGAAGATTTTGAGGGACAGCTGGCTCACGATAGAGCCATCAGTGTTCTGTTCCTTGTCATCTTATACAGCTGTTGTTAAGAGATCTTCTGCCCTCGACACATTCACTGCTGCTACTGGACATGGATGACACATGACATTCACAATGCCTTCTGCATGGTTAACAGGATCATGCTATCACTACTGTGAATTCATGACATGAAAATTGTGATCATCTGGTGGACCAACACTGCCAGATCTTGAATGGACGAACTGGCTGGTCACATATTCAAGCAGAACATCAGCAATAAATCTCACTCACTATCCTTCAGCTTCGTCCCTGATTTATCATGGGTCTCCTTGGCAGATTGAAGCACCAAGCCACAACCCAGCACTGGGAAACCAACATGCAATCTCCACACAAAAATTCCACCTTAAAGTTGGAATTAAACTGTGCAGGACATCGGCCCTCCAGGACCGAATTTGCCCACCCCTGACTTATAGTAAAGGAAATTGGGTTTCAGGAATTAGGGAACTATGAATATTTGTTGCTTCAAAATTACATCATAGATTTGTTGTTGGGCAGCACGGTGGCTCAGTGGCAAGAAGGTCGCTGGTTTGAATCCTGGATGGCCGGTGTCCTGCACAGTTTAGCTCCAACTCTAATCAAACACACATGCTTATAGATTTCTAGTGATCCTGATTAGCATGTTAAGGTGTGTTTGATCAGTGTTGGAGCTAAACTGTGCACACTCTCAGAAAAAACGGTACAATGTTGTACCAAAGAAGGTACAAACCCTTGTCACTGGGGCAGTACCTTTTTATGGGAATTGTATATTCTTAAGAATTGTACCTCAAGAAAAGAAACAAATTTGTACCTTTTAAGGTTATGATTTTTACCATGGGAAACCAAAATGTACCTTTGTTTTTAAAAACCTGCAGATACAATATTGTATACTTCGTGAAAGGTACCACCACAGTGACAAGACACTTTGTACCTTAACAGTGTCAAAAATGCTTACCAAACATTTATTTAGATGCCTTATAGTTACCTATAGTATATACCTATAGTTTTATGTTTTACCAGTTGCTTTGTATTATTGTATTACAGAACTAAAAAATTATGTTCATAAGTATCTTTAAACATATACTTTTAAACGATGATTCTTGTTTTAATATGGAAATTATTCATAAAAATCACTTTGCCTTTCCAGTAATATTCATTTTCGTAGATACTGTAATAAAGAAGGAGTTATTCAACACTTTTGTACCTTTTATATGAGAACAATTGTGTACCTTCATTTCAGTTGTACCATAAAAGGCACAGAACAGTATCATAAGAGGTCTTTTAAGTACCATATAAGGTACAATTTTTACAAAGGTACAAAACTGTTCCTCAAGGAACATTATTTGTACCATTGTGTACCTTTTTTTCTGAGAGTGCAGAACACTGGCCCTTCAGGACTGAGTTTGCCCACCCCTGCTATAGGTTAATGTACCCACACTAAAAAATTACATTTTTCTAAAATGTGTACATTTCGCATCAAATGATATGAAAGCATTTCTTAAAAATAAATAAATAAATAAATAAATTATATGAATTATTCCCCTTCTCAGGAGCTGCACTCTAGTGGTTTAAGTCTTACCTCTCAGGTAGGTCCTTTAGGATGTCCTGGAGGTGTAAATGATCCAAATTGCAGCATCTAGCTACTAGTGTACCTCAGGGCACAGTTCTTGGACCACAACTTTTCATTATTTACATGCGTGGCATCACTAAGAAACTTGACTTTTCATATAACTGCAATGCTGATGACACTCGGTTCTATCACTCAGCATTAACCAAATCTGAATTTCAGCTCTTTATTCTTCCTCAGTTATCAGCAAATGTACACACTGAAGAGTAACAATTGAGTCAATTTTACAATATCATTATGCCATCAAGAAAATTGTAGTCATTTAAAATGGAGTAAAATCACATCTTTATTGTGTTCTTGACAAGTATAGTACAGCTCTGAATGTAAGTTGTGCCTTTTTACCTTAGACACTTTACTTTGTCAAGCATTACACATGACTGATGTATACAATTTAATTTGATATGGACATTAAAATTGGTATGTATCATTCTGTCTAATCTGACTTCAGATTAATAATTGCTGTAAATTTACCATTCATTGTTAGTGCATGATATCTTAATTAGCAAATGAAACCCAATTAAAATGTGCTGCATTACGTCTGATTAATAGTTTATAAAATTCAAATGCCATATGAACCAGCATGTGTATACAAGATTGTGTATAATCTTATCTTAAAAATACAAACTCTCACATATTTGCCTCATTTTGAGATATTCTGAGCATTTGAAAGAATGTAACTAAATAGAAAGAGAAAAGCAAGGTTGTAGCAATGCCCAGTTTGTCAACAATTCTTTTGAGACTGATCTTTTTAATTAATCAGTTGAAGCGGGTTAATACACCAGCCTTGAAAGATTAGTTCACAAATCAGGCTGAATTCATCCAAATGACTCTGTAAAAGATGAAATTACATAAAAGAGAATCCCTGAATGGAATTTTAAACATTTTATATATGTTTTTGCACTCATAATAGTCATAATCCTGATTCCCCACCAGATAATACCCAGCAGGCAACATGACATCAGATTGAGGTTGTACCCCAACGTTGTGGACACAGGATTTAATCTGGAAATTAAAATCAAGTTGATGTCAGAACCCAACATCAAGCCGATGTTAATGTCCAACCAAATATCAATGTGTATTGATGTTGCAGCTTGATGTTGTGTTGACGTTACCACTATGATGTCTATCAGATGTTGGGTTTTGTTTGCCATACCTGACAAATAAATGTCAGTATTTGATGTCAATATGACGCTGGTTCAAGATGTTGGCTTGATGTTGGATTTTGGTCACTTTCCAACATAAACTAAAATCAGCCAAATTTGGCCTTTGACGTTGTTAATGGATGTCAAAATAACATTGTCCTTAGACTAGACAGTGAACTTTGGTCACCTGACATCAGAACCTAAATAACATTGTGTGCCTGTTGGGTAAACAGTACTCAACTACTGAAAATTAAAAGTTGTAGAATCACTAATGCCTATTGCAACATCATTCAGTTTTCCATACAAAATGCATGCGTTATCCTTCTACTGATAAACTACATTAATTCTAAACTCTGCCAATCTTGTGAATAAAATATGACAAGATCCATCAATAAGGCTTAATAACTATTCCAACACTGCACCCAAAACAACCCACGAGTGCCTTTTTGCTTGTCATTGGATGAGCGTACAGACTTGTTTGTCTTGCAACAAGCAACGGATTAGTCTATATTAGGAATTAAATAGATGTATTTTACATGGATGTTCGGAATAAAGTTACCTTGATCAAAGCAACCAGATGAGTGGGGGAAAAGCAATCTTCAAACGGCAAGTGATTATGTAAAGGTCATTTTTCCCCTGTAATTTGCAGCTCTAGGCAAAGAGAGATGACACATACATGGTTATATGGAAGCAAAAAAATTGAAGACCTATCTAAAATCCAGTATTTCTTTCAACATGTAAATGCTGTAAACATTATCACCAGAAAATATAAATCAATACTCCAAATGAGAAGCAAATTCAAAATATGATTACGATGATTATCTGTTTGAAATGATCATATTTTGAGACAGTTTGACATTTCAGAGACACCTGAATAATGTTTTCTTCAGGTAAAACATCCAGGGGTGGATTCAACCGATAAGCAAGATAAGCGGCCACAGATAGCAAAATGACATAATTTCAACTGAAAATCAACGTTTTTTTCGATATCGAATCAACGTTGATCCCCGACATCGATTCAACATCGTTTTGCTCATCGGGGTAATGTTGAAACGACGTCAGGCACTCCATTCAAATCTAACCTGAAATCAACGCAATTGGTTACTTTCCCAACATTGAATCGATGTTGATTTTCAGTTGATCGAAACGACGTTATAGAATCCACACGGTTTCAACATATAACCGACCTAATTGGTTTGTCTACCTGACGTTGAAACAATGTTGATTTACAGTCGGTTGAAACAACGTAGAATCCACACATTTTCAACATACAATCGACCTAATTGGTTTGTCTATCTAATGTTGAAACGATGTTGATTTAAAGTCGATTGGAACAACGTAGAATCCACATAGAGCCCCAGGAAATCTGAGGGTCCTCAAATAAATACCTAGAAATATAAATGATACCTATAAATTATATATAACATTGCTTTATTTTATATTTTGTACAGTGAGGGTCTAAAAACTTTAATTTGAAAGTAATTCTTACATTTGAGCAAATGTATCCACCACCTTCAATTATGGACCAGTCCAGCGGTCAAATCATTAAAGATTTAGCTTTAAAAACAAAATAGTTTATTTATTATTTTTAGTTGTGAATTCATCTTAAGAAAACAAATTGTTCGTGCAAAAATGCAAAAATTTTACAAGGTGCTTTACATGTCATTACTATTTAGCATTAAGATAAAATGCAGAAAAGGGGACAAATGATAAAAACAGCAAAATAATTATTAAAAAAAATTGCAAATTGTGCATTTTAGAACTTTTGGGTCCGATGGCTGGAATTGCGTAGGGCCCCAAAATCACTAAATCCGCTCCTGGAAACGTCATGTAGGTATTAGTATGCGCATAAAAAGGCTGCCGTCTGGTATCTAAAATATATATTATGTATTCATATTATCCTCAGTCAAATCTTTTACAGTAAAGTTTTAATAGGACTGCTTTTAAAAATTCATAGACGTTCTTTTCAAATGAAGCAATTCTTGTCATTAGCAGAATGGGTGTTTTATGCCAAGGCAAGTTCACAGAGCAGAGAGCAGACATTTCGGTGTCATTTAAAAATCAATGAAGACTGTGTGGCTGCAACCGTTTTGGAAGTTTGTGCCCTGCTTTGAGGTTTGCTTCTGCATGACAAAACACCCCCGCTGGAAAAATTAATTCCTCTTTCTGAACCAGAAAATGTCTTCAGACCTTCAGTCACACGGTCTGTGGTGCAACGTGTAATGAGGATGCAAGGTCGTTTTTGATGACGAAGCCTTCAACCCACGTTCCATTAGAAAGACTGCTCGAGGTTATGATGGAAAACATCAAAACCCAGAGATGCCAATAACATCCTGATATAATGAACATCACAAGTACAGGTTTGACTCTCCAGAGCTTTTATTTAAAGTTCAGCTTTGGCAATACAAATTCATTTATTTATTTATTTTTTCAAATTAGAGGATTAGTTTATACAAAATTAAAGAGAAAATCCCAAACCTGTATGACATTGTTCCTTCACAAAAGGAGACATTTTAAATGTGCTGTTCACTCATTTTTTTCCTTCCTGCAATTACAATTATGGGGGCTGGAGCTTTCAAGTTTTAAAATGATTTCAAAGAAACCGTATGACTCACAGTCTTCATTTCAAGTCTTCTTTTAGCTTTGTCTGATGAAGAAACTTCCATTATTTACTGAAAAAGTTCATGAGGCCCATTAGCCATTGTTACCAGACAATTAGAGTCAGTGAATTAAGCAAAATTATCCAATCCATGAATGAAGGAAAGGTTTGTGAACTAAATCAACAGATTTGTTGAAAAGGAATAATAATAATTCGATCATGAATTGAATATTTAGTTTTCTTCACCATTTTTAAATAAATTGTAATCAACATGGCAAGCAGAGTTGAGGTGAGTTATATATATTATAATATATATAGAATGGCTTTAGAATACTCATATCCTTTAAATGACAACTAAAACCCCATTTTTTCCAAGAGCACCTTAACCCTGGTGAATAAAACCAAGACCCCTCTTCTCTCCCATTTCACCACACACCAATCCAAACTACTATAAATTCTGAGTGTGCCTCACACAGGTGAGTGGTCTTAACAAACCACCTGTAGAAAACAGACTCATTCATTTAACTGACACATTAAGGCTCAATGCCAATTCTATTTTTGTACCACTTCCCCTAGGCCCTTGAAACAGAGTGTGAAGGAGAAGGGCTCTAAAAGTTATTCCTATGAAATGGGACACCACTACAACACCTCGTACTTCATATGAGATCAACGACGGCGACTGCTGTAGTTATTCCAGTTGCGTTTTTTGGTATTTATCTACAGGAAATCACTGAAGTCAGCAATATCATGTTACCATAAAAATATAATGTGGCAATAAGAACGTAACTGTACTGTGCATTTACACCATGGCCATATTCATCCATGTAAACACACAAAAACAACATTAATGTTATACCAGACACTGTAAAAAGCTCATTGGACTTTTCTGACAGGGTATTCCAGTGTCAGATGTGAAAGTATGTTGCGGGACTGCTATACAGGAGTTAATATTATGGATTATCGATAGCGAAATTTAGCAGTTTTTATTCTAGCATTTTTTTAAAAGCATGACATTAAAACATGAATGCCATTATGTTTCAAGGGCCATCTAGCCCTTTCCTTTAGCCCTACGCCTTCAAGCTAAAGAGAATTGGGATTTGTCAGTTAGGCCCATTCCCTATTCTACCCCTTTGCCTTTCCCCTTACCCCTACACCTTCTCTTGAATGCGCAAACCGAGGGGTGGGGCTAAGTGGAAGGTCTAACAAGTAGAATTGAGATTGGGCTTAACTGACACAAACACTGGATGAAGTGTGCTTCACACAGGTGAGTGGGTGTGACAAACCACCTGTAGGAGCACTTTCTCTTTCTCACCCTCTCAAAAAAACAAAACAAAACAAAACAAAACAAAACAAAACAAAACAAAACAAAACAAAACAAAACAAAACAAAACAAAACAAAACAAAAAAAACAAAAAAAAAATCTAGCACCCTTACCCTATGGCATTAAATTCTCTGAGCACAAACAAGTTACTTTGTATAACTAGCATTTCTTGTGTTCCCTTTTCTTGTTGAGTCGCATGAATGTCTCCTCAGTTGTAAGTCAACTTGGACAAAAGCGTCTGCTAAATGACTACGCGTAAATGTACTTGCAAGACAATGCATGATTCATATGTGCCACTGTTATGATAATTTGACGGTGTCTTTTGATTGCCACTTTACTACTTGAGTCTCATTAGGTTAGATGGCATATAGAACTTAACATAGACTTTAAAGAATAGACTTATTGATTCAACCGCATGCCTGCTGTGAACCTGTCACCTGTCAATACATGTTATGTACATGCGTCAGTGAGTTGAGTGTGTGCTTGGTGATGCAGTGTTCTGTAACAAGAATGAGCTTAATAAATCAATCTCCCCCGAGGATGAGAATATTATAAATCTATCCACCCTTTTTCTGAACGCGGAGGTTTTGCCTGACTCACAGCGGTATTATGCCTTTCATTTCCTGTCTCTGGAGTTTCTGGTCAAATTAGTGCATTTTCAGAGGCAATAATGTAATCTTAAATTAGTTTAAAGAAGCACATGACTCCATAGTTTCATCACTTTACAGTGTGGCAAGGACCCTCTTTTGTCAGCCATCCTCACCCGTTTAATGAGGGGATATATGAAGCAGCTTGAGGTTTGATACTCTGAAAACAGATAGGCTCATGTCCAATAGGATATGAGAATGTGGTGTCAAAATGCAATGTTTTTTTGGTAAGTAGGATGTGCAGTTGCAGTTGCAGTAGCGAATATATGATTTTTATAATATGTCATATTTATACTATTCACCCTACGGATAAATTATGTGTTTACTATATGTTAGATATACTTATTTGAATGGAACTGCAAGTTCTTATATGTAAAATAATGTAGAAAATACACATGGAATGATATTTGCACAGTTAGTTGATATAACAGAGCACTTGCGTTTAAGTCAAGTTGCTTACTGGTCCATATGCATATAATTTCGAAAAAGAATTTACACAAAGTTTTACTGTTAGGTCTGATAGGTCTATAAAAGGTTAATGCTTTAACACTGAGCAGTTTAAGCCCTAGGCAATATCAGATTATATTAAAATTATATAAAAATACGTGCCTCAGTTTAAATTTTTGCCAAATGTAAAAAAAAGTTGCTCAGAGTACATTTCATTGCACGTTTCTAATGACAAATCTACTAGAGGGCGCTATCTACATTTTTGTGAATCTTAAATAGATTACTTAGGGGTATGGTTTATTGTACATTTCTGATATATGTCCTTCTTGTACACGGCCATGAGAAGGAGGAGCTTGTTGTACAGGTCACCTAAACCAAGGAACTACTGCACTAAACCCTTCCCTAAACCAAACTAATAGTGTTTTCCAAAGCAAAAGTACTATAAGAGAAAAGTGCACTGCAACCACGTAGCTTTACCTTGATTTTACATTTTTTTTTTTTGGAAACATCAGGGATCAAAAAGTACAATTTAAACTACCCAGAAAACTGACCACACTTATGGAGATGGATAGGCACTGTACAAAAAAACTGCATGAAAATAATCTTTTATTTGTTGATAATATGTTCCTGTTAATATCCCTGGTATGAAAAAGAACAAAAGTTGTTGTCGTGATACTGCCATAAAGTATTAATTCTACCTAAAAACAGCAGTCAAGCATATGTTGAAGTACATATTTTGCAGTTTTACAAAAATAGGCTGAAGCATGTATTTACAATTAGCCTGTGTTGCAGCTCTGTGTTGCAGCATACAGAATAATGATAAGAAACTGTGTCCGCCATTTGAGATCTATATAATTTATTATTTTAACAGTTAAATCAGTGCCACTTTTAATGAAGAAAAGTGAATTTTTTACGCAAGAATTTTTTGCAGTATCTCATATCTGTCTATATTTGTGTCTCCCTTTGTGTGGGAGAGTGAAGAGATTAAAATATTAGATTGTTTATTCTCAAAATACAATATATTTTTCAAAAACTGTTAATAATCAGGTGAGGCTGTCTAGGCTGTGAGTTGTGTTTGTTTACATTGTATTCTCCAAACAGTGTCTCCTAAATTGGTGATTATAATGCAAATCATAAAGCAAGCCTGATGAAGATTCTCAAATACAGCTGAAAGAGTGAAGTTTGGCAATTTCAACTCAATTTCAACTGATCTGTTTCACATAAGGTATTGTGGTGCTTTGTAAATGACATTGGGCATCAGGACAAACGAATCGAATAAGGAATTTTGTTCAGTCCTTCATAACAGAACACAAAGTAAGCTCTTGATACTCAACTTTTAGAGATGACGTTTTACTTTAAGTTCTCTTTGGAGCATACAGAGACTAAACTTATCTTCTCACAGCCTAATTTTCATTCACGTCAAAAATTAAATATGGCACTACTCTGAATGAGGTCTACAGCCAGGATATTGTTTAAAAGTTCAGCTTTTGTGCAACACAAAAATAACAAGTGCAAATGCGTTTGGAAGAGGGTGTGTAAATGACACAATTGTCTTTTTAATAGATTCAGGCTCTCATCCAAGAAAGAAAAGAAAAAGTAAACGTTCGCACTAGGGGGCACTATTGATGCACCCAGTATTACAGATCATCCCCTCTGTACTAGGGGGAACCACCCCTTTTCATCTCCAACTAAGCTTTAATATCTTATTTGATAATGTGTGAGTGTTAATTTGAGAAAGACACACACATCCGCTCTATCCTCTGCAGGTTTGATGATGACATCAATCTTTACGCACTATTTATATTCAGTACTTTCACGCCAGTCATTCTGATGAAACATTTCCTGTAAAACAATATCTTTGTGACTGCTTGATTCCAGGACCGTGTACGTGGGTCTTTATTTTATGAAGTTGTTCACTGACTTTAGACTGTTTTAGACTGCTAAATAACACCAGTGCTCCTTAAGGCAACATCTAAATATGTTGCCATCTTTGTGTGCAATAAAATGAGTTCACTCATCCCAGATTGTGCAACAACCTCTGTATAATAGGCCAGTGACCCACTTCTCACCCTGTTCTAATGGCAAGCCATTTCTCTTTTGTTGTCATGCTCACTTCATAAGAGAAAAAAGACCTCATGAATGCTCTCTGCCCCAAGTGCCTTAGCGCAGAGAGGAGCGGTTGACATGCCGTCACCATAGTAAAGAACTCCCAGCAACAACAAAGCTATCATGGCTAGCGCAGATATCCCTAGTGACTTTGAGAGATACCGTCGTGGAGCAAAAAACATGCCTTTTTTTCCAGGCCGAGCAAGGAGTTGGTGCTTGGCGTGTGTCTGTTTCTGCGATAACAAGACACAAAAATATAATAAAACAAACGGAAGAGGTTCTCACGCCATTTCTGAGAGCTCCATCCTTTGATGAGGATGTCACGCTCAAGGTTTCAAACGATTGTGTCAGCTACAAGAGCCTCGGTGCTTCCTGTGGTGTCGCTCAGAAGTGATGTGAACTCATCTAGTTTGACAGGAGCTTTTCATTGATGCCGTTGCATCCCTTGATGTGAAGAAATTAATAATTTAGGCTTAGTCAAGTCCAGGATTCCTCTTATTGGCCAAGATTAGCTCTTCAAGAGCAGTGGTATTTATTCCAACACTTTTACAGCTTGTCTTTGTTTTGCTGTAGGTTATCACTTGTCTTGCACAAGCTGCCAGTCTGGGAATCAGTGATGGGGTCTTTTTTCAGTCATTCTTTCTGCAAGCTACCAATGCTGGAATTTTTTTTACTAAAGAACAACTATTTGTACATTATCAGATTTCTGTTTTAAGAAACATTTTACTTTACCACATTCCAAAATAAAACAATGTACTTTTCATAAGTTAGAGCTAAATATTACAGGGATAGAGAGAGCTTAACGTGCTGCAATTTAAGAAAACACATGCAATTACAAAAAATACCAGCAAGCTAAAAAAAAAAATCTTTATCCATTTGACAGCACATGTTGCAAATCCTCACAATGCATACACATTAATAAAACACACTGAATTTTCTCACAATGCAAACAATTTACGCAAACGGGCTGCATTTTCTCACAACACTTGGAAAAACACGCTGCTGTGCTGTGACTATTGCAGAGTGAAGTTGTAGATGATCTTTGAAAGGTGAGTTTTTTCTTTGTTTATTTTAACATCCTGATTTCCTTGTCTTTTGTATTTAATTGGTCTAAATAACCATAACCTAAAGCCCCAAGTCTGTCAAGTTTTTCAATTCCCTTGAAACATTTACGTTGTGTTCCGTGCAATTTGAAAGTGTTTTGAGAAAACGCAGCAATTCATTTTAATTCATTTGTTTGTGTTGTAAGAAAATGCCGCACGTTTTTTTGCAAATTGTTTGCGTTGTGAGAAAATGCAGCTCGTTTTATTAATTAGTTTGTGTTGTGAGAAAATGCAACAGTGAGGATTTGCAACACGTGTGCTGTCAAACGGATGAAGATGTTTTCTTAATTTGTGTTTTTTGTAATTGCATGCGTTTTCTTAAATTGCAGTACGTTAAGCTCTCTCGGTCACTGTAAAATATATAATTGAAGACAAAATTATTCGCCCTCCTGTGAATTGTTTTCTTTTTCAAATATTTCCGAGGAATAAATGTTTCACAATCATTCATTCATTCATTCATTCATTCATTCATTCATTCATTCATTCATTCATTCATTCATTTTATTTTTGGCTTAGTCCCTTTATTAATCTGGGGTCCCCACAGTGGAATGAGCCGCCAACTTATCCAGCATTTGTTTTACGCAGCGGATGCCCTTCCAGCCGCAACCTATCTCTGGGAAACATTTATACACATTCACACTCATTTACTACTGACTATTAAGCCTACCCAATTCACCTACAGTATACCACATGTCTTTGGACTTGTAGGGGAAACCTAAGCACCCAGAGGAAACCCATGCGACCACGGGGAGAACATGCAAACTCCACACAGAAATGCCAATTGATCCAGCCGAGGCTCGAACCAGTGACCTTCAGCGACCAACGTGCTACCCACTACGCTACCGTGGCGCCCTATGTTTCACAGTATTTCCTATAATATTTTATAATATTTCTTATTTGTTTTATTTTGGCTACAATAAAAGCATTTTTTAATTTTTATAGAGCATTTTAAGGTCAGCATCATTAGCCCCCTTAAGCAATATTTTTTCTATAGAACAAACCACTGTTACACAATGACTTGCCTAATCATCCTAACTTGCCCAATTAACCTAGGTAAACCTTTAAATTGCACTTGTACTAGCTGAATACTAGTATCTTGAGAAATATCTATTAAAATTGTATGTACTATCATTGTTACAAAGATAAAATAAACCAGTTTTTAGAAATTAAAACTATTATGTTTAGGAATGTGTTGAAAAAAATCTTTCTGTTAGAAATTGGCGAAAAATATTCAGGGGGAGGGCTAATAACACAGACTACAACCGTCACACTAAAAATACTTCGTTAGTTGGACAGATTTGAATGCTTATGCATATGTCGACAACGCACAAAGAAAGACTGCAAACCATTCACTGAATCTACAAACTGATTCAAAATAAGTAAAAAACAAAAGATCCTCTCAGCTTGAGTGCCTGCGACTGATGGTGAGAAATGTAAGTTACTACTGCTGGATTTATTACTGTAAATTAAAATGATTTAGGTCATGACTGTTAGTTGTTTGTGGACTAAATCTGCTGTAAGCTGTTTAAAAGCCCACTGTATGAAATGCTTGAGTGTGGCCATGCCCATATTTGTGCATTATTGTTTGAACAGGCTATGCCTTTTTTCTAAAAACTGAACAACTTTTCAAAATAGCACAAATTAATGCTCAAGCATTTTCCTGCACCACAAACTAGATATAATTTGTTATTTTCATTTGTTTGCACACTTGAATTATAATTGTGTATGGCAAGTTTGATAATAAAATGAAACATTTTCTTGCAAAAACATTCATCAACATTTATCAGTAATTACACCAAATAATCAAGCGCTTTTGTACTTTTATTCAAGTAAAGATGAGAATAAGGACTTGCATGCTACCCATCCTAAATAGCCTTTAAATTTAGAATTAGCATGCTCCAAATTGTTGTATGTCAAAATAAGTGTTCCAAAGCCACCTAAATGTTTACTATTTCCAGTATAAAAATGCCGTGAATTAAAATCTGTATGTTCCTATGAATAGTTGAATATTTAGAGTTCGGCACATGGAAATTACATACATTGAGTCTTAAACATCTTATCTCCTCCTTCTTATTTAAATACTATTTGAGCAAAAGACCACAGAATAAAATGCGAATCAGAACAAATCACTGACTGTTGCACTCTGGATCATTAATATGCTTTTGCCCCAGCAGCATTTGATTGACCACAACATTTCCGATTGAAATCACAACAATAAGTTTCTTTTTGTTTAACCCAAAGTTCAACTCGCTAGAAAATGACACAACTACTAGTATGCCTGGATTACACACATTAAAGGCTGGTTTATATGTCTGCGTCAAGTGATTGCCGTGACCCGCGGCGCATGCCTTGCGCGTAGCTGTGCATTTATACTTCTGCGTGATGTTTGTGTTGCTCTGCAACAACACTTCTGAAACGCTAGCTGGCAGTAGGTTTTTATGTTCCTCTGTATCGAGTTTTTTTCATGGACGTTTTGCTTTTTCTGAACGCTACCTTAATGTAGAAGTAGCTAAAACTTGCTTATTTAAAGGCGGGAACCGCCAGACGTGCAACAACTTTAATCATTGGGTAAACACAAAACATCTGGAGCTCCTTCACAGGACTCAACATTTGTAAACACTCGCTCCATCGGGCTCGCAGCTCTCATCACCACCCACACTCGGCACAGCTACCAAGCCAACCAATCACAGAGCTTGAGCTATGCATTGTTGCCACATGTAGTTACATTTTTTGAGAGGTGCTCGTCAGTCTTGGCGTCAGTCACAGCGAAGGGCTAAGCGACTGTGCGAAGGCTATGCCGGACCATACGTGTGTGCTTGATGCAGAACTATAAATTAGCCTTTAGACTAATTTATAGACTAAAACATACAGCAAAATGTTTTAATGGTTTCAAAGTAATTACTTAAGAGAAGTTACTGTTCAGAGGCACTCTTTACACCTGGAATTTCATCAATCCAAAAATCACAAATGTACAATATATACAAATATATACAAAAATTGTATACATTGTATAAAAAATTTGTATACAAATATATACAAAAGAGTCTGAAATTCTTTTAACCTTGTCCACACCCAACCCCTTCCAAAGGTAGTTGAAAATACAAATACATCTATGTTGGTGCCTTTAGTTGGGTAGAATTATAATGAATCTATATTTCCTCTGCAACAAATAACTCTCAATCACATTACGTTACTGGGTTGAAACGTTGCTCACTCACTTCAGTTAAAACTATCATAATTTGACAACTTAAGTATGATTATTTGGCACGTGCGTATTTTAGAGTACATGATGCTGTGTGAGTGTCAGACATGAGCAGCAGGAGCATCGGAGCAGAGCTCGTTAATATTTATGACCCTTCCAAATAAGGTAAAAAAAGAAAATTTGATCGCATGGGGCAATTCTTAGGGTTGTAAAAGTACATGTAAAATCTTTTCTGGATAGTTTTTGCTTCTACCTAATCCATATAGATTTTATGTAGATATCAGAAAAAATGTAAACATTTGGTTTCTGTGCATTCTAAGTCTTATTTAGTTTGAAGTGCACACTGCATGTTGGAAGAGGATTTGATTAGAATTACTAATATAAATTATTATTTTAAACACAGTAAATGGAGTGGATATATGTGACAGATGTCAGTGCGAACAACACCGTGAACGTTTCTAAAGATAAGATTGGTCATTAACTTTTTAAATATATCATTATACAAACACATGAGCAGATTTCTCTGTATAAATAGCGGACAGTTGCAGATCAACATGCAACACAATTTTACTCCAATATGGTAAGAAAATGAAATCAAATAAAAAATGTGGAGGTGTTTATGTTTACTGTGACAAGATAATAGACAGAGCAGTTTAATTAGTGACAAGATGCATGTATCTTAGTAACAGAGCAGCCTGTTAAAGATGCAAATATGACAAAGTAGTATGTTCCAAAGCTTGTCATCTTTTTCTTTACAGAAAAGTGCATACTTTAAGGTTGGAAACAAAGAAGGTCAATTGGGACACAACATGATTCATTCAGGAACAAAACAAATGAAGGACTGGATGTGAATAATATGCAACATAGGCTCAATCTGAAAACGTAGCCCTACATACATTTATGAACATTGTAATTTATGAAGCCAGAGATATTTATGGCTGCATTCTTCTTGCTTACCAGCTGACTATTTTGATCACCTCTATATGGACGGCTTTTCCGTTGTTACCAGTTTGTCCGATAGTTTGCCACATAGGTTGGCGGACTTGAGATGCAAAGCAGAATTGACCACAACCAGAGGATTTGAGTTCAGCGAAGAACGGTTTCAGAAAGCAAAAACAATCAGTCGGTTGGTCAGTTAGTCGACAGAAGCCTCTGGTGGATTTACGTGAGAACGGCAATCGTGAATGGCATTCGCGAGAGAATTTTGAGATCTGAAAAAGCATACACAGCGGCCTCTGGTGAATTCATGAAAACAAAAAACAAAACAAAGAACTCCTGGGACATATTTGCTCTTTCCAGAAATGTATACAGGGGTACATAATCAGAATGAGCTTGGGTTGATGAATATGGATATTTCCTTTTTATATAAGGGTGACCAAATTTTGGAAAGTGGACAGTCGAGCGGGATATTATTTGTAATAAAGTTCTGTCAAAACTTTGGACACTAAAGGGTTTTCCTGAGGAAAAATGTACCTTGTTATGTTACATACAGTTTATGAGACCTTTTAATGACATCATTGAATTGCTGAAACGGTGATTCTTTGATAATATCAAACATTTTATAAAGTTCTCATCTCTTTCATATCCATCATTGATGTTTTTATTTGCTATACCTATTGTAAATTGCTTTTACATCTGACATGTTTCATAGTAAGTCATGTCACAAAAAAATTAACTATACACTGGACTTTCCTGGAAAAAGCAGAACATCCAGTCATCCCCTCACTATAGGCAATGAATTCATATTATTCATAAAAGCCAGATGACCTACTTCTTGTTAGATTCTTAAATGTGCATTCAATGTGATATCCCATTTGGCCTTGGAAAAGGATTTGTGAATGATAGAAAAGCAAAGCATGCTACTGTACTGTAGGGCAGTATGAAAAGGACAAATGACTTGTAGTATGCCTGGATTAAGACTACTGTATATAGCATAATGGTAACACTTTACACAGTTTGTATTAGTTAGTGTTAGTAATTTTCTAACAGAAAAAACAATGAACAATACATTTATTACAGTATTTGCTCATGTTAGTTACTATAAGTTAATATAAAAACAGTTGTTCATTGTTAGTTCACGAATTTTAATAATGCATTAGTAAATTTTTAACGATGATTAATAAATGCTGTACAAGTAATATTCATCATTAGGCCATGTTAGTAAATACATTAACTGATAAAGCCTTATTGTAAAGTGTGACCAGCATAATATTTTAATGGTTGTAACTACTTAACAGAAGTAACTATTCAGAGGCACTGTTTACACCTGGAATTAAAATTTCATCAATCCAATAATCACAAATGGACAATACTGAAATTGCAGTGGAATTTGTGTGTCATGACTTACTATGAAACATGTCAGATGTAAAAGCAATCAATATAGCAAAACAGGGATGATGGATATGAAAGAGATGAGAACTTATTGAAATGTTTGGTATAATCAAAGAACACCGTTTCAGCCATGAAATGATGTTATTAAAAGGTCTTATAAACTATATGTACTGTAACATTCATTCATTCATTCATTCATTTTCTTTTCGGCTTAGTCCCTTTATTAATCCGGGGTCGCCACAGCGGAATTAACCGCCAACTTATCCAGCATTTGTTTTACGCAGCGGATGCCCTTCCAGCCGCAACCCATCTCTGGGAAACACATCCACACATTGTCATTCACACACATACACTACGGACAATTTAGCTTACCCAATTCATCTGTACCGCATATCTTTGGACTGTGGGGGAAACCGGAGCACCCGGAGGAAACCCACGCAACCACGGGGAGAACATGCAAACTCCACACAGAAATGCCAACTGGCCCAGCCGGGGATCGAACCAGCAACCTTCTTGCTGTGAGGCGAACGTGCTAACCACTCGGCCACCGTGGCGCCCGTACTGTAACATACCAAGGTATATTTACCTCATGCAAAAGCCCTTCAGTATCCAAACTTATAGCAGGACTTTATTACAAATAATGTTCTTTCTGACTGTCCACTCTGCAAAATTTGGTCACCCTTATATAGAAAGGAAATATCCATATTACTCACATCCAGTCCTTCTGAAATTATTTTAACCTTGTCCACACTCAAGCCCTTCCAGAGGGAGTTGAAAACATGTTTAATATGATTGCTTTCATAGTCTAAAATATTTTAATGCAATCAAAAATCAACAAAAGGCCAACTAATCTCTGTCATGACCTGACGTGGGATCAACTGGGGATGAGTTGTGAAGAAGCACACCAAAAACAACGTATTTTACACGACCGCCTCTAGTACAGCTACTTTCCTGCTCATGATATTGCTCCTGAATCTTTAATTTCAACTGACACTGAGTAGTGCAGTGATGCCAAACTGTTGGTGCTGAAAGTGGATGCCAGTTTTTTTTTTTTTTTTTGCTTATTCTGCAGAAAAGCAGCAAATAAATTAAGCGAGGTGCTCTGAAAGTAAGGTCTATGTATTTGTGAGCTCATTTTTCCTTAAGCAGTTGGAAATATGGGCTGGAGTCCAAGGGGTATTCCTTCAAGAGAATATTAATTCACCTTATTTGTGCTCTAGTCCAATCCGCAGATTTGACTGCTTGCACTTCAAACAATCCGTGTGGAAATAATCTGAGATTATCCTTCCCTTTCTGATGCTCCACATTTTCAAAACGGATTTCCCAAAACAAGTGCATCTCTGTCCCTACAGTGAAATGACTAGGTCATCTTTTTGTCTGGATAGCATCTGTTTTTGTCAGCAGGCTCTCTTTATGATTAAGGACAGCAGACTCTCTTTCGGGGGAAAAAAACAAGATGCTGCTATGCTGGAAATATCGCAGTGAGCCGAATAAATGCTTGCATGTTTGTTTTTCACTCTCGCCCTTCATTTTGCACAGGAATACAACAACAACCCCCACCTACGGTTTTACAAGATTCCAGCCTAAGAAGAACAGACGGGTTTTGAGTAATCTCGGCCAATCATTGTCCCTGATGTCCTTCTGAGCGCGGATAGAAACATGTTTTACAGATGTACTGAAACCCCCTCAGGCTTTCTCTGTACTTTCAGCTGTGGAGTCCTTAAGGCACTCTGCCTCTCTATCCTACAAGCACACTTCTCCAAGTACCAATTGAGTGTTGATATCAATCCTTGATGAAGTGCTAGAGGATTGGCAATGGCCTAAGGGGAAGAGCATGCAGGGATCACACAAAAAAACAAACATTAGTGAAAGGATTTAAGGGTGAGACTGCAAGAGGATTTGACTCAGATGCTGGAAAACTTCACAAAAAGATGTGAAGCGCTGAGGTGCAGAACCACAAATCAACTAATAGAAAGACAGACAGACAGATAGACAGGAAATTACAAGGAACCGGTGTGTGGAAACAGGCTTTTCTTTTTCAATTTACATCCAATTGATTTCAAGTAATTGCCTAATGCATGGACGCCATCATTCCTTCTTGAACACACCGCCATTGTTGTTTTTTTCTTCTCTTTTTTCCCTTCTTTACTTTGATTCATCATGATAATAAATGGAATGTCATTTTTTTTACTTTAAGTTTTAATAATATTAAATAGTGTTGTAGGACAATGGTGTGTAATGGAAATCAGATGAGATACATGAACTAAAGGAAACTCTTTCATTTCTGAACACTGTGTCAACACTTCTGGAATAGAAACATTTGCCTAAGGTAGACACTTACACATCTATATTAAAATACAGCTAAAAGGCCTGTTAGAATTCAAACTCTTCACGCTCTCCCACACTTCTGACAGATACATTTTAAATTGTATCCTCTTTTTCAGGCTAGGATTACCATGTGGAAGACCAGGGCGTCACACATCGTTTTACTGATTTAAAAATGCAGTAGAAACAGTACCATGTTTTAGATATTTTTACAAATTGTCACCTTAGAATTATAAGGTTCTATCTGACATTTTTGTCAAAATTGAGTTATTGACATATTCTTATTAATTGAGAACTTATTTACATTGTGGGATGTTTTTTTTTAAAGTTGTTTACATTTTAAGACTTTTTAATTAAAAAAACAAAACATCAACTTCTGAATGATTTGGAGATATTGAGCTTCAAAGTTTTTGCATCCTATAGCAAACGGTGCATGTGTAATGCACCGTTTGCTATGGGATGCAAAAACTTTGAAGCTCAATATCTCAAAACCATTCAGAACACTGATAGAACCTTATAATTCCAAGGTGATGAAATGTAATAAATGAATTTTTTTGACTAGGGCTTCACAATATACTGTTTTAGCATCGATATCGCAATGTATGAATCTGCAATAGTCATATTGGAGGATTTCAAGAGATTTCAAGTTCATTTAAACCATTTGGACACAAGACATTATAAAGTTTTTGTTACGGATTGGTCAGGCTCTCACGTCCCGCAATCACGAAGATCA
>CAIGQQ010034734.1:6852407-6895592 GCA_903798035.1 Danio albolineatus | reverse complement strand
CTCCTGATTACCGATCCTCCTGGCAATCCCTAGTGTGCTCCTCTGTTTATCAATAAACCCACCTAACTTGCACTTACCTCTGTCTCCTGTCCGCTTCATAACAGTTTTCTACTTTAACAATTAGATTAGATTTGATTGATTGGGTTTATATATTTATACAGTGAAGACACTGTTATTTTACATTTGATTATTGAATTTATCTCAAGACTGATAGACTCCACCGAAAGCCTTAGTGTTCTTTTTTTCATTGTTATCTTTGTTCTGTTGTTTTCATCTGTGCTTTAAATGATATTGTTTTGTGTATTTTTGTATATTTTATGCAGATGCAATTCCCAACAAAATCACAACCAATGTAAAATTGTGATTTTTTTCCCCCAATAAGTCATCTTGTGTAATTGTATTCATATTACAACATATATTGCAGAAAAGCAAAATATCAAATATCATTTTTTTCCAATATTGTTCAGCCCTAATTCTGAGCAGTTTTCATATTCTGAAGAAAGAAAACCTATCAAAAATGACTAATTTTATTTGAAATTAGGAATATGTGTTAACAGTGCCTTACAGAATAAAGTAAATAGACATTTTTCTTAAACCCAAATCCAGTAAACCCAGAGGAATCTTTTTAAGTAGTCTTTTAATTCTATCTATACATGTGTGAGTGTAAATATTTATGATATGATATATACAATCACTTCCCACCTTTATTAGGTACACCTGTCGAACTGCCTGTTAACGCAAAATTCTAATCAGCCATGTGCAGCAACTCAATGCATTTATGCATATAGACATGGCCAAGACGATCTGCTGCAGTTCAAACTGAGCATCAGAATGGGGAAGAAAGCTTATTTAAGATACTTTGAATGTGGAATGGCTGTTGGTGCCAAACGAGCTGGTCTGAGCATTTCAGAAACTGCTGATCCACTATGATTTTCACACACAACCATCTCTATGGTATACAGAGAATGGTCTGAAAAAGGGAAAATATCCAGTGAGTGGCAGTCCTGTGGGCGCAAATGCCTTGTTGATGCCAGAGGTCAGAGGAGAATGGCCAGACTGGTTCGAGCTGATGAAAGCATGGATCCATCCTGCCTTGTATTAGCGGTTCAGGCTGGTGGTGGTGTTGTAATGGTGTGGGGGATATTTTCTTGGCACACTTTGGGGCTATTAGTACACTCTCAAAAATAAAGGTACAGGAGCTGTCACTGGGGCAGTGACTTTTGAAAAGATACATATTTGTACCCAAAGAGTCCACAGTGGTACCTCAAAGATGCATATTAGTGCCTAAATATACCTAAAAAGTACCCTTATGGACCCTTTCTGAGAGTGTACCAATTGAGCATCGTGTCAACGCCACAGCCTACCTGAGTATTGTTGCTGACCATGTCCATTCCTTTATGACCACAGAGTACCCACCCTCTAATGGCTACTTCCAGCAGGATTACGTGCCATGTCATAAAGTGCAAATCATCCCAGACTGGTTTCTTGAATATGACAATGAGTTCACTGTGCTCAAATGGCCTCCACAGTCACCAGATCTCAATCCAACAGAACACCTTTGGCAGTTCTGAAGGCAAAAGGGGGGTCCAACCTGGTACTAGTAAGGTGTACCTAATAAAGTGGCCGGTGAGTGTTTAATTAAATATTACTGATCTTAAAACATTCTCTTCATTTTTTGGAATCGTAACTAAATTTGACAGCCAGTGATTTTATTTTTGGCAGTTACATTCAAATGGTCTTGGCTTACAGTGTTTCTTGAATATTCATTATGTCTCCTTGCAAGACTTTTAAATACTTCATTTCACCACACGGATCTTTGAAATCTGCGTCTGTCATGGATCTGGAACTACTTTTGGGCCAAAGAAATGGCACGGAAACAGTGCATGATTTCAAAATCTGGTGGCCTGCAGTGTCCAGGATAAATAAGCACTAGATTGTTTGTTTACACTGTGAATGACAAGTGGGAGTAGAGAGGCCGGGGGGAACAGATGGACAAGGTCTTCAGGGGCCTTCAGAAACACTTCAGCCGCAAAGCCGTTTCACCTCACTGAGGGGTTTGGCAAAGTCAAAGACACCCTCTTGTCTGCTCATTCTCCTGATGTTTGAAAATGAGCTCAGGCCGTTCCCTCACCACGCTCCGATCCGTCAGCCTGATTGGTGCCTCCGTAACACCTCGCACTTGTGTCGACAGCAGCTTTCCACAATCACGGCTCGCAAATCAGCCTGTTCTCTGACAAAAATGACCGGCGGACACCATCCTGTTTTTGACAAGGAGGGCAAGGCTCACGAGCGCCTCATTGCTCTCGCAGCGCTCCCTAGAAACACACACCTGTTTCTGCACTAAAAATATCAAGGAACAATATCTAAGTCCATCTGTCACTTCGGAGACTCCGCTGACATTTTTTAATCAGATGGACAATGCGACTGTGCGGTGGAATTATTGAGCCACAAGTAAACAGCCCAGTTTGGCCGTAGAGGTTGGCTGTAATTGAATTCAATATGATCTTTTATGTCAGGGAAGGAAACAAAGAGAGCTCGCTGATATGAGTAGGCAGCCATAAAAGCCTGGCTTCGGCGCTTTTCTATGCAGTCTGCAAAACCCTTTGAGGTTCAGCCTTGCTTTGAGATTATTAAGTCGGAAATACATCAAAGAATCAAGCAATGAATTGGCCATTATTGCCAAATTATTACTGTTTGGAGATGCAGCCTGGATTGTGCGCAGCTATTTTTCTCTCTCCGCCCTTTAATACTTCCCTAGATTTCTGTCATGGGGATAATGCCTGCTGCAGAATGTGCAATTTAATAACAGAGCAAGCGTACATTGCAAGGATCACACCCTTCGATTCAAACGTACAAATTCTTTCGAATCGTAATCTAATAAACTGGCTGAGATCTGAATTATGACAAGAGATTTACCGCATGCGTTTCCTGTCTACAATTACGATCGCTAGGAACTGCAGTACTCTGTCACTAATGTTTGGGGAATTATTTCTGCCATTTTATTCCACACAAGAGCCGTTGAAAGAAGGCTGAAATGGTAAATAAGGCTGGTGTTTGAGCAATGGTGAAATTGGTCCCGCTGTGTAAAAGTGAGGCGGTAATGATCTTAACGTCTCTCTTATAAATGAAATTCAAATAGCCATTTCAACCACTAATGGATGCATAATTTCAGGGTTATAATTGTACTCCATTAGACCATTTACCAGCCCGTGTCCCTGGAAGAGTATACCTGGAGAAATGGAAAGTCAAGAAGAAGTACGGTCATGAACATCAGATAAATTCTCTCCGTTGTCATGAGCCTTCGTTCACTCGTGAAGAGAGCACACGAGCACATAATCTTGAGCACCCGGTTCACATTCATTCTCCACTGTTTCTCCTTCTTTCAAAGCTCTGGCAAGCTTTAAGCCGTGCCTGACAGGTCTATTTCGCTGTCCTTCATAGTCAGTATGTGCAGGTCCCGGGAGCTCCAGTTGGCTGCTGACCCTCCGGGGGATTATGTCTCTACACTAACCTGTGAGAGAGAGGGTTGAGGGGGTAATTAAAACTAAATAATAAAAGTTGCTCTTCAATCTAGGGGTGAAATTTCAGATCAATGAAGCCAGAGGGAGGGCAGCTGTTTCCTGCCCTAGGCGTACAGCGCTTCACACAGCGTAATTCAAACACTAGGATACTGTCTCAGTCATCACAATTCCATTTTCTTCCTGCAACCGTTGACACACTGAGTTAATAGCCAAGGTTATTTTGTCACAGTCTCCAGAAATAAGAACAATTAAATGTTATCATCTTAACACCTCTGTAAACTTGGGCTCTGTTTACATGACGACAATGTGTTAAAAGTAGAAAAGTTTTTCCTCTGAGCTTTTGGAAAGCTTTGTGCATAGATGACAATGTTTTCAAAACAATCACTATTCAGCAAATAAGCAACAATGGATCAGCAAAAAAAGACTTGCATGCTAGGCCAGTTGGTGATACCACTTAGTAAGGCACAGTATGCATCTGTGCACTAACACAATGTTGTATTTTGTTGTTATTGTTTTGGTTGTCAAGAACATTTACATTACACACACAATAAGCCATTTAGTAGACGCTTTTATCCAAAGCAACTTTCAAATGGCATTAAGCGACTCATCAAAAGTGCTGCTTTTACCAATGCACTGATTTTGTTAAGATAAATAAGCGCAAACCTGCGTCCCAAATGGCCCACTATACATTATGTACTTATGCACTATGCACTTATGCACTTACACACTAAGCTGCATGGTATATGTATGTAGTATCATGCCAAATGGAACACTAACATTTTTTTACTAAACAGAAATTCAAACCATTTCTCAGATGAGGTTTGATGGCTGCCAAATAAGTAAAATAAATACTACCAATAATACCTGCCATGAGTATAACCGCATTCACCATCGGAAGGTGGTATAATCACTCAATTTTGCTTTCTCAATCCAAAATAAATAAAGTAATCCAACATCAGTGCCCAAATGTTCTGCCTCTTCCACTATGTGAGCCAAGCAGTGGCCGTTGAGTGTTTGAAGTGTCCATCAGTCCACACTTCATTTTAACAGTTCAATAAGTGCATCATCTGGGTAATTAAAGTGCACATTATTTTAGGACAAAACTAATATTTCAGTGTGAACACACTATATATACTATTTAGACTACAAAATGGCATAGAATCGTGCATAAGTATGCAATTTAAGAGTGTTTTAAGTGTAGGGAGGACATTTTAAATTTTTAATCAAGTGCTTGTGGAAGAAATTAGGTTTCAGAAGCCTGTCACGCTTTATTTCAAGGTACAATTCTCACTATTAATAAACCATTAACTATGAATTTTAGCTCAATAGACTTCTAATTTGTTGCTTATTAATATTTAACAATTGGGATTAGGTATTAGGGTTGTAGAATAAGATTATGCAGAAAATTTACTTTTTAAACAATCGGCAAAACTGCATAAAAAGCTTTTTTTATGGGGCTGTTTTTACCCAGCTGTCCCTCGCCCTAACCTGTCTAAATCAACAGATCCTTTTCACATTTCTGGGTTTCTCACTAGCGGAAATCATCATAGTTGGGTAAACCTAGAGCGTAGTGAATAGGAGACTACATCACATATTTTTTTACAATCATATTTGCTGAATAATAATAGAAAAACTCCACAATGGTGTTATCAAAACTTTCAGAAAAAGAAAAAAATGTGTGAGACTGAAGAGAGAACAACGTTAATTATACTGTCCCGCCCATACACTCTGCATTTCAAACTTCTTGCACAAGTGGTAATTAATTTTTTTGTAAGTTGATGCAAAGATGATGTAGTATAATAGATATGTAAATACATATTAATATACATATGTTTAAAAAAATCTAAATATCAAAAACGTTTAAAGATTTAAGATTATGATGACCATTAAACACGCTATTACAGCCTTGTGGAAAGGGTTCATAAGTAATGAACATGACGACAACAACTGGACATAAATCAACATAGATTCTGAAACACCCTCCTACTCACTCAGTCCCCTTCGGCTTATTCCGTGTTCATCAGGGGTTGCTACAGTGGAATGAACCACCAATTACTTTGGCAATTGTTTACTTAGCGGCTGCCCTTCCAGCACTAAGAGTACATCACTCAGTGCTGGAAAAAATCACGCATTCTCCCATTTACACTCTAAGGCCAATTTAATTTGTCCAATTCACCTATACCACATGTCTTTGAGGAAAAAAATCAAAAAGAAAACAATTTTCAGTGGTTTGCACATTTGCCTCAAACATTTAACTGATTAACAGCCATAGTTTTTAATTGAGATGTTGTGTAAACACTCCATTAGACAAGAAAATGACTGAAGCAACACTTACACAATAACCAAATAAATAATTAAATAAAATCAGTTATTGGAGAAATCACCACCTACTAAACTCAAAACAGACTGAAAGTTGTTTATTTCTGTGCTACAATTTCACCGACTTTTTACTATGCATATTAAAGCCTATAAATACAAAAAAAAAAACAGTTTTGGAAATGCTAATTCTGGTCTAAAGATTAAAGCTGAAGTCAATCCTGAAGTTACATCGAAACGTGTTTGTCATGATTGTGTGGCACAGAAACCAGAAAACAGCAAATAATTCTTTGTGCTCAAGAAAAGCATGGTGCTTCTTGTCATTGCAAACACAATGATGAAAGAGAATAATATGCAGGATTAAACAAAGCCTTCTGCATAAACAAAGAACAAATCCATTAAGGAGGTCCTTTGCTGCTTTGGTATTTGCCACTGCAACATGTTACAAATTGTTGTTTTGGCCTTTGGTAAAACGTCTCTTTTATGTTTCAGAAAAGGGAATAAATGGAAAATGACAGCCGCATTAAGGCTTTTTTTTTTTTTTTTTAATGAAACTAACCACATATATGTTGGTACCATATAATAATGTATTTGGTACCACAGTAGCAACTATGTTCCTCACGGATTACAACATTCATTAAAGAATGCTACGGATTGGCAATTTCAGAATAACATGTCATTCTTAATTGAACTGAGGTTAAAATTTTGTTAAAATTAAATTGAATTGATGCAGTAAAACATTACTTACAATGACAAATTGTCAAAAGTTAATTTGGATATGAAAAAAAAACATATAAAAAAACATATGGGATACTTTAATGAATTGACTTTCTCTTGGAAAACACATAATTTTCCTAGAAGGCTTTAATTTGCTGCTGGTTATTCATGAAAACAAACTGGCTTACAAGATTTCTTTGAATTGAAATACAGTAAACTTAGTCTTTAGAAGGCTTGGAATATAGAGCAAGAGTCTTATAGACCCCTTTTATGGTGCTTTCACATCTTTTTTTGAGGCTTGAAAGCTTCAGTCCCCATGGGGAACAATTGTGAGGAAAGAGCAACCAGTACAGCTCTTTTTTGCTCCACACAAGAGGGAGAGTCATGTGGGTTCGGAATGACGTGAGGGTTTGGCAAAACTTTTTATTTTTAAAATTTATTTTAGAACAAACTATCCCTTTAATTAAACATCAGGTGGGGTGAGGACAAATGAAATTCTAAATTAAAGGTAGAGTTCACAAATAAATGCATTTTTCCTGTTAATTTTTATTACTCTCAGGCTACGTTTTTTCAGTAAAATTAGATTTGTTGAAACTAATCTTTGGGATGCAACTTGACACTTTGGGAGACAAAGATTAAACAATTTTTAAAATTAAAATTGTATTTATTAATTTCCACCTACATATTAATTTGGGATTACACATTTTTGGACTGTGAAATCACTTTTTTTTAAATATTTGTTCCAGTTTTGACTGATATTATCTAATGTATATGCACACATGTATTATTATAAAGCATCCTATAGGAAATATCAATTTAAAAGAGGGATCTGTGATTTTGGTGTATGCAAGATTATTGAATATTATAATATTTATGACATTATTTAATTTGATCCTGAGCCTTTGCAAATGTTTTGTTAGCTTTATTTATATGGCACATTTAAAAACAACAATGTTGACCAAAGTGATTTACAAATTAACCAACACACAAAATCTATATTTATAAAATTATTTATGAAATTAATTGCAATCAAATGCTAAAAACAGAAGATAATTTGTTTAAATGACACTTAAAAGCCTCAAAGGAAGAGCATAAAAAGCAAATCATTTCACAGACAAGGAGCTGGAACAGAAAAAGCCCTGTCTCCTTTTGATTTTAATCGAGACTTGGGAACACCTAGCTGAAACTGTTGTGCCGACCGAAGAGGCCTAGATGAAGTATGCCAGAGAAGCTCACCAATGTAAGTAGGTGCCGGACCATTTGACTAATTACAGTAACAATGCTGTAAATAATGTTCAATTTCTTGCACAGACCAATCATTTCACTGTATAAGACCTCGTCAGGAGCGACGGATATTAATTCTGTTTAGTTGTATGTGTTTTGTTAGACTCAAAGTGCTGGTACAGATTAACTTGCATGTTATGTCAGCAATACATTGAAGGTAAAAAAAGAATACATAATCACCACAGGATGGCCTGAGGGTGAGTAAATTAACAGAACATTTTCATTTTAGGCTGATTTGTGCCTTTAAGAATTAAAAAGGAGTGCATTTATAAATTCTACATTTTACCCAAGCCTATATTAAGCTACTTTATTCCTTAGTAATGCAATGCCGCTTTAAAACATGACTGGCCATGATTTTTCTACTCCATATGCTAAACTAGGCTACTTCTGTCTCACTGGAAGACGTTCTCGATCCTCAATACGTTCTTTTTCAGTGTTGCAATCAACAGAGACTGAAGTGTCATTTGCACTTTCAGACTGACCTGGTCTTTCTTCCCCTGGTGAGTTCGGCAGGAGTGTGAACACAAAAGCCAGCAGTGAAGGGTCAGATCCTCGCCTGAAGGGGTTTGCCGTTACACCGCATGGCCTGATGAGCTTTTCTTAGAGCTCTGCGTGGTTGGTCTGAAAAAAAAAATTGAAATTATTGGTGAAAGCCATAGATATGTTTTTATCTTCAGTTCCACACCGCAACTGCTGAGTGAATAAATTTTGCACGTGTACAAATCATACATCAATCCTTTAATTAATTTTGATTGTGGTTATGGTTTTTTTTTTTTCCCTCTGAGAAACAGTTTCAGGATTAATATTCTCATATTCATTACTTCTAGCAGTCATCCTAAAATGATTACTTATTATGTATTATTCCAGTTCCCTTAACTCATAAAAATCATATTTTATTGTGCCATTACAAAGTACCATTTTACACTGAACAGTGCATTTGTGAAATAAAAAAACACTGACAACTCCAAAGGGCTTGTAGGGGCACTTTTTCTATCAATTAGTAACTAATTTTAGAGCAAATGAAATAATTTAGCATATTAGAGTGCAAGGATAAGTTTGTTGCGAGCTGTGTTTTATAAGCATGCGAGTGGCATGTCAGTGAAATGAGATGGTAACTATGCACTCACCCTTTGCCACAGACACTGCAGATCTGTGAGAGAGTGAGCCTTGTTGCTAGGATACAGAGCATGGCTCCTTAAAGGGAGCGATGGAGAAGAAATGCGAAGAGAGAGGTTTTCTCAAACTAATGGCTTTTCGATGAATTTTGAAATAGAGATGATCAATGGAAATAATTACACACAACTGTACTGGTTTATTTTTTGTTCCTCATAGCTAGCTTGCTCTCTCTGACCTATACACAACACAGCAGAAGAGGCAATAACAAACACTACACACACAAAATGCTACTTCTGTCTACGTTAAGTTATTTTATTGGACAATGTACAGTCACTGCCTCTAAATAAAGCTTGACAGATTGATCAGAACCCCAGAGGGCTGAATGCGTAATTATGCAGACATGAGCAATGGATTTGGACAGAAATTATTTAGTAACTTTTCTTAAAGGGCACCTATTTAACCCATACTTCAACATTCAAGATACGTCTTTTGTGTCTCCAGATTATGTCTGTAAAGTTTCAGCTCAAAACACCCATCAGATTAATTATTATACCTTAAAGAATATTGGGATTTTCTGCTGTAAACACAATGTAGCTGTTTTTGTTGCCTGTGCCTTTAATGCTAGTTCTCCCCGCATACCAATCTCACGTGCCTGTCAGAGTGTGCCTCAGCCTTCCCCTCGGCTGTGTCAGATAAACAGCACAGTGACAGACATGAAGGAAGCAGATCTCATATAACGTTTGTGAGAAATACTCCAATCCATGTATGTAATGTCATTATGTAATCCCTTACAAACATGCACTGTTTTAAAAACGTTTTAAACTTGTAAAACTCATTCTTGATCACATTTGATGATCCTTGATGATCACAATGAGCAGAACAGATCTTTTAATCCCAATTGCTTTGCTCACGTCATGTCTTGTTCATATGATTATACTCGTTACTACGGAGATATGTTAATACGTGGCTGTAAATTAATTCGGTGGGTGGGGAAACTGCACTCCTATGTCCTCAAAATGAGAGGGATTTGGATCCTATTTTAATGTCAGGAAATTAAATAAAAAAAGAGACTTATTGACACCCCAACATGACTGTGGACACAACGTACCTACACATAGTTCGGTCCCACTTTATATTAAGTGGCCATAACTAATATGTACTTACACCAAAATGAATAATTTGTTACAATATACTTATTGTGTAAATACATGTTTTTACATTGTACTTCTGCTTGATTAAATACCTGTATGTAATTACATCGGTAATTAATTTCTGCAATTACATTTGTAAGTACACTGTTGACCATCCCTTACACCTTAACACACCCTTAAATTTACAGATACCACCAAACTTGTCCTTAACCCCCCCCCTATCCCAACTCAAGAGCACCACAATTGTTCTCAAATGCATTATGAACACAGTAAGTACATTGTATTTATTTTTTGAGGCAAGTACATAGTAGTTAAGGCCATTTAATATAAAGTGGGACCCATAGTTTTGTCCAAACAGCTCCCAAAAGATGTTTTTTTTCATAGGTGCCTTTTAAATCATAAAGCTTCTGCTAAAAATGAATAAAAATTAAAATAAATACATACATAAAGTTGAAGACAGAAGAGAAAGTATATACATACATGTATATATATATGTTTTATATACTATATGTTTTATATATCTCACGGCAATTCGTAACTTTTGATTCAGTGGCTAATTCGTATGAATTCGTACAATCTAATTCGTACAATTTAGTGTGATTTGCTCATCACCCAATGATGGTTGGGTTTAGGGGTGGGGTTGGGTGTTGCGCCTCCTTTTTTAAATCGTGTTTTCGTACGACTGAACTAAACTGGCAAAATGTAAAATGCTTACGTTTTCTCGTGAGATCAGGCTGGTTTTACTAGTTATTTTACAAGATATTAGTATTCAACTTAAAGTGCAATTTCAAGGCATAACTATATTAATTCGATTAACTAAACAAGTCAACACAGGCTCATTGTGAAAACGTAGTCCCGAGTACATTTCTGGAGACCGCACATTGCGTGGTCAGAGGTACGTATGGCTGCGTTTCATTTTTTTAAAACGAACGCTACGGGGCGGTGTGATGCTGTTTCTTCTCACGCTTACCGGCCGACCGCCTCGTGTGGACGACTTTACCGCTGCAACCAGTTTGTCCCGTTAGCTCGCCGTGTTCGTCGGCGGACTCGAGACGCAGAGAGGAGTTGACTACCATGACAACGCCGGGGTTCGAGTCCGGCGAGAAGCGGTTTCAGAAAGCAGGTAAGACAAACACAGAATCCATATAATGACGTAAACCAGTAAACAACAGGGTGAGAACGAGGTGAAGCCTGAAAATGTGGTAAAATGAGACGAGGGACTTTTGTTTTATTCTGGATTGCTTTTTTGAAAGCTGTTGGTTTGGTTTAGGGACGTGTGTGGCTGGGTCAATCGATAAGATTTTGGTTGGGTTTAGGGAAGGGGGAGGGTGGGTCAGTCCAATTGCATGGTTAGTCAGTCGTTCAGTCAGCCAAAAACGGTCGGGCGACAGCGGCCTCTGGTGGGTTTACGCGAGAACGGCAGGCGTGAACGGCACTCGCAAGAGACATTTGAGATCTAAAAAACAGCGTCCGCAGCGGCCTCTCGTGGACTTGTCAAAGCAAAAAGTGCAAAAAGACGTACCCGACGGGACAAATTCCGCGGCCTCCAGAAACGCACTCGGGACTACGTTCTCAGAATGAGCCTGGGTTGAAACAAGTCAATGTACAAGAGTACTCTGTAGCCAATCAAAAAAATAAAAATAAAAATATAATTACAAAGTACTTTCGTCAAAAGTCTTTAAATAGCCCTTTAAGCTGAATAATAATATTTTGCAAAATAACTAGTAAAATATTATGTACTGTCATCATGGCAAACTCAAAAGAAATTAGTTATTAAAACTATTGTTTAAAAATGTGTTGAAAAAGAAAATCATCGTTGTTAAACAGCACTTAGGAAGTATATATTTTTAAAACAATTGAAATTTCACAGAAGGGCTAATAATGTTGCCTACCACTGTATATTATTTGGCATGAATGAGATTGTGCAATTTCACTTATAAATTAGCCACTTATTTGTCAAAATTATGTTAGGAAAAAAATGTCTTTTGTATGTTGTCCACTGTCCAAGAGAAGATTGCGTGAGTAATTTTTCATCCTCATGCAAAACTGATAATCACACACATAACTACATAACTACTGAAATTACTTCATTTCGCACAGCACTGAATGCTACAAATGAAGACCAATCAAAATGTAGTATTCCAGTAAATAAAGCAACCTGACTGTGGAACAGATTGTGCAGATATCCACATTTTATACATTATTTGGCATATTTATTTTTGTTTATAGTTTGATAGAATGACAAATAAGCTTAGCTTAGGCAGCTGTACTAAAACAGCCTTCTCTCCGCCTGTCAACAACAACTCTGACCCCGTAACCCCTTGTCTTAATTACATGTAGGATTAAAATGGATTGTCGTCCTTTGGAGATCCATTGTAAATTTTATTAGACAGCCTGCTTGCGAGGTCCTTGAGTGGATAATTAAAACAGAAAGGCAGTTTGGGTGATGAATTTAAAATTTCTATCAGTGAAATTATTTATATGGTTAAACAGTTCTAGGGCATCATATAGGAGCTATCTTCTCATTATTAAAATAAATGTGGAATGAAAAGGGAAAATGTGGTGAGACATGCCTTGCCGAATCAATCTCTGGTATCCCCGTGGACAACTTGAAGGTTCTTTTAGAGTACCGGTGCTCCTGACACCTCTGTATCATTTATTCTCCCCCTTTCGGCCATGACATTTAGTTTCTCCCCAAGTAACAGCAACAGGGCCAATCAGAGATGAGAAGAGCAGCTGTGTGGAGTTGCACTGCTTTGCTCCGAGAAGGTTTCCTTTGAATGTTTGTGCGACAGGAGCGGGGCATCATTAGGGAACTTGAACACACATGAGCACTGGCTGAGAATGCAAAGACCTGCTTAGGCTGATAGAAAATGGGAAGATGTCCTTCTTACCCTGATCTTGATGTCTTAATCATCCAGACGATCAATAGTGGTGAGGAACTGTATGGACGGCTTGTCACCACACTGAGGCCTGGTAATAAAACAACAGCTTGTTAGTAAAATGCTACCCTAAAAAAAAACCCTGAGGTTTTTTTTCCTGATGAGATGAGCTCACAACATTACAGCCATGTCGAATAATCTTCAGTTCTACTAAATTAGCAAAGGCCATTTGCATTTTGGAATGCATAAATGTGCCTGTGAGACTTTCTCAGTTCCTGCAATGTAAGGAGACTCTTCAATTTTCCATGCAAAATGCGATGACCCTTCTGACTCATGGAAAATGGAATCATCTATAGGCTTAAAATTGCAATCATTCAGAGATGATTGAAATTGGTAACACTTGCGTTCATAACATTACCATATTTTGAATGATATAGTGCTTAAAGGATTAGTTCACCTCAAAATAAAAAAAAAGTTATCATTTACTCACCATCATGCTGTCCTAAACCCATAAGATGCTTGTATATTGTAAGTATTCTACAGATATTTTAAATGAAAGCTGAGGGATTTCTGTTACCTTTATTAAAAAATTTCATGCAAAACCTTCTGAATAGCTTCAGAAGTTGATGCACAATAAATAATTGGTTTAATCCAAGTTTTCTAAAGACATACAGTCGCTTTATATGATGAATGTCTTTATTTCAGACTTTTGTTTGCACATCAATTTTGTATGGTTTTGAACCATCCAATTGTTATGCTGATCATATTCATTAGTGTACTCATTAGTTTGAACAGTCAATCAATCAATCAATCAATCAATCAATCAATCAATCAATCAATCAATCAATCTGAACACACTTAATTTTAAGGTACAATTCTTGCTATGAACAAACCCAAACCAGGCTCGTTCTAAAAATGTAGTCCTATGTATGTTTCTGAAGGCCTCGAAATATGTCCTGGGAGGTACGTGTTTTTGCACTTTTTGTTTTTGTGAATCCACGAGAGGCCACTGCTAATGTTTTTTGAGATCTCAAATGTCTCTCGCGAGTGCCATTCATGCCTGCTGTTCTCGCGTAACCCACCAGAGGCTGCTGTTGACTGACTGTTTGACTGAATGAATGACTGACTGACTGACCGACCAATGGACTGACACACCCTCCTCCTTCCCTAAAACCCAACCAAAATTTAATCGATTGACCCACCCACACACTTCCCTAAACCCAACCAACAATTTCCAAAAAAGCAATCCAGAAAAAAATAAAAGCCCTCGTCTCATTTTTACCACATTTTCAGATTTTACCACACTCTCACCCTGTTATTTACTGATTCATTTTTTTTTTTTTGGATTCTGTTTTTGTCTTACCTGCTTAACTGCTCTTCACCGAACTTGAACCCCGACTCCTCTCTGCGTCACAAGTCCGCTGATATACTAAAGTCATCCACATGGAGGTAATCGGTCAGCTGTTAAGTGCGAAAAGGAATGCCGTCATACCGCCTCGTAGCGTACATTTGAAAAATAAAACACAGCCATACGTACCTCTGACTACATGATATGCGGTCTCTAGAAACGTACGTGGGACTAAGATTTCAGAATGAGCCTGTGTTGAACAAACCATGAACTTTACATGGTTTACATGAGCTTTATACTAATTTGCTGCTTTTTAGCTAGTAAGGTAGCAGCTTCATGTATTGGACACGATTAGGAATGTAGAATAAGCTCATATTTTATGAGCACTAATAAACAGCTGAAATCTTATTAAAAGGTCACAAAACACCAAAATATATAATATATGTCCCACGTTGCTAAAAACACTGTAAGGACACATATATTTAGCTAACAAGTGAAAATTGGTTGTTTCTGCATTGTTTAGAGCAAATTTATTCTACTGATTTAAAATAAAGTTTTGAAGCAATGTCACAGCGATGAGATCCTTTTGTAAATTCCAGCGTAGAGATTGGATGTCTGTACGGGCTGATACAAAGTGACGTCATTGAGTTCTCAGCACATCTGTTCTTTAATTCATAAGAAAGATTTGGTTCGAACCAATCAGCACGCTCTAGTGTGAATAAGATGCAACTTCATTAATATGCATGATATAGCTTTGAAGACTCTTTTTACCTGTTATAGTGTTCAGACAAATGGTAAGTTGAGTTGCCAACCATAATTCAAACAAGTAGTAGAAGAATTGTTCGGAGACATAGGTCGTCACTGTTGCGTTTATAAATGTGCCGAACGAAGGTTTTGTTTCCATTTCCTCACGAAGAGAGCACAGCTCGCATGTGGACCCGCATGTGTGGATTACAGTTATCTGCTAACATGTGACAAAAATAAATGTTTGTAAGAAACCCGAGAGCTTTTCGCATCTAAAAATAGCGAAATCCAGATTTGCCACTCGTCTTCTTTTAAAAGAAGACGCGATTCCAGTTCGTGTTGACTGTCCAGCCTCTACGGATTTAAAAGTGTGTGATTAATGTTTTCTCTGTTTATGTTTATTCAGATGGCAAAGTTAGTTAGTACAGTCAGCAGTACTCTTTCAGTTTTCAGCTTTTAAAGACATACCTTCTACAGTTGTCTACAGTAATATTACTACAATATTATGGACTGAAAATCCTCCACTTCCACACAGCTCTCAGATTTGCTGTGAATGTAAATATACTGTAAATGTTGCTCTCCGATTCTCTGTCTATCTCCTCTGCATCTCTGTTTGTGTTGCCGGTGTGAAAATTAGCTGTAGTGCATGCAATGAAACTCCCCTTTCATGCAAACCCTTCTCCCATTTACCACTCCCACCCTAAAAAAAAAAAGAAAAAAAAAAGGTAGGGTGGGGTGGTGGGTTTCATGGCCTTTTAAGAGGCATATAATGAGCCAATAGTTAATAGTGGAATTGGTACTTAAACTAAAGTGTGACTAAAACAATTATTGGAGCTTATGTGAATTTTTGTGCAATGTATTATTGACCATTTTCAATTTGCAATTTCAATTAGTGAAGTTTGAAGGGTAATGGAAACAGAGCCAGTGTGAACACATCTTAATAGCAGATTACACTGACAACCTCCCCCCATTTAGTATGACAACATTCTCTTATACTGAAGAATGCTTTCACAAAATGCTAACCTCTGCTATGTGCAGTGTACTGTATATATATATTTTCTTGGCCAACAACAATGGCAAGTGTTCAACAGGATTGTACAGTCAATAGAAATTCTGACCTTCAATATAAACCTACACAGACATACTGTATATTCACTGGAGTAAAATGTAACAACTTGTACCATAACCCTTTTTACTCATCATTTATTGTGGAGAAATATAGTGGAATCTATTTGATAAATGTTCAGTAATTGCAGGGTACTACTTGCACATAAGCAGTGATTCAATTATTTGGTAAATGCAACTGGTGTAAACATTTGTAAAGCCTATTTGTGAGTAATGATGGTGCCAGTGGATCCTAAAGCCAAAAATAACTGAATAAAAATGCAAAATATAATGTGTCCCATACTTTAACCCATCTCAATAAAAGCAAATTACAATGTGGCATTCGGGTTTCTGTTCACTGTTACTGTAATCAGTGTTAAAATGTTCTGGATGACAAAATTACAGCACCTCAGCAATAAAACTAGTATTTTAAATGTCAGATTTTTTTTTTTGCACATGCAACTGTGGCTGTCTGATTAGCACTTCTTAAAAGGAAGACAAAATTGGCAGCTTTCAAAAGAGCAAGTTTGATGACTTAAGCATCTATAAAAGTCAGGCATGCACAGTACTTCTGAATGTTACATGACAAGCTGATATAAATGCAGTTTCTCCTCTAAAGATTAGGTTTTGCTGAGGACTTATGTTCAGAAAATGACCTGATTAAGTGACCTAAATGAAAATAATCACGTGGAGCATTGACATGATGCTGAACTCATTTATCTTTAAGGAGCACAGAATGTCTTTAACTTCAAGTATTTTTCCTCAATTAAATTATGTAAGTTTATCTCATGTAAACATGACGGACCCAGCTGAGATATGGATGTAGTTAGTTTATTTAATAGCACAACGTTTCAGTTAATCATTAATTAGACTGATAATTTACAAAAGACAACGGAATCGTGTAATCAGGATATTAAAATAAACGAAAAATTACTCACCATTCAAAGACCACCAATCACTTCACTGAACAAGTCACGGCGGGTCCGTATCTCAGCTGGGTCCGTCATGTTTTTGGGTTCTCTTGAAACATTTCCGTTGTGTTATGTGACTGTTTGCTGTGCGTTTCTTCCGTTGTGTTTTGACCAATATGCTGCGCGTTTCTTCCGTTGTGTTTTGACCAATTTGCTACGCGTTTCTTTTGTTGTTTGTTTTTTGACCAATTTGCTGCACGTTTCTTCCGTTGTCTGTGTTGTGACAATTTGCAACAGGTGTGCTGTCAAATTGATGAAGATGGTTTCTTAATTTGCTGGTGTTTTTTGTTATTGTATGTGCTTTCTTAAATTGCAGCGCGTTAAGCTCTCTCAGCCACCGTAAAGCCACGCCTCCTGATTTCATGAAAGCTGGTCTCTCTCACACGCTGTCTAAAGTGACTATGTTTAGTGCTTTGACCGGCAACGCACAGGAATTAGACTTATATTACTAAGCCATACTTACATGCTATTTCAGACCCATATTTAGAGAAGCATGCTAAACAATATAGGGACTGTGTCACAGATTGTCATGGTTCAAAATGAACCAATGTGAATATATAACCAACTTTACCTCAGTAAAGCAGGCTAAGCGGAAAAACGCTATTTACTTATGTTTTGTTGTTAAACTAAATAAAAATCTACATTATCGATGCTGTAAAAGGTCCCTTATGAAACTGAAAATAGTTACGTTTGGCTGAGAGACTTCAATGGTTGAACAACACTTCTGTGCATATAACCCATTTGTAACAACACAATCTACATCAGCTTTGCGTTACAAAAGTAGTTTTAAAACATAACATTACCTATCAAAAAATAAATAAATACTTCAGCTGTGGTGTCATCCTTCCTCCAGCGTGCAAGTGTAACTTGAATATTGATTCAGGATTTTAAATAGAATTTAAAAATACATATAAATACATTTAGATCATTTTTTAATCACTAGTGGAATGTGAAGAGACTTTCAACCAGCACAACAAAAATGTTTCTGAAGACAATCACCTACTGCACCTTTAAGAACCCAAGTGCTGATTTAATGATGTAACAAACACAAAACATGAACAAAATATTGCATGGATTGGCATGCTACAAAAGAAAAAGAAAAAAAAAGAACAAAATCACAGGAACAAAGCTAGAAAGAGAACAACGGAATTATGAGGGCCATATATTCCAAACACAAGAAATCACATGACATGAAACATCCAATGGGAATTAGACACATGATTAAGAAAACCAATAAGGAACATGACACGCACAAAAGGCAGGAAAAAAGGAAGACAAGATAGACTTCAAAATAAAAAACAAAAATATGACATTTGCTGCGTCCCAAATGACATACTATACTCTATGCACTATGTAGTTACGCACTCAACAGTATAGTATGTGACTTTAGTGTCATCCCAAATGAAACACTAATGTTTTTTTTACTAAGCAGAAATTCAAACTGTTTCCTTGATGATGTTTGATTAGCGAAATAAATGACCAAACTACCAAATAATACCTGCCATGAGTGTAACCGCATTCACCATCGAGAGGCGGTATAATCACTCTCACAGAAGAATTTTGCTTTCACAATTTAAAATAAGTAAAGTTATCCAACATCATAGATATATACACTATATATCGCATATGGACCCTGAGCATGCGTTAATAGCACCGCCACATTTGAACAGTGTTCCCAGGACAAAAGTCATTCAACCGCACTTAGTCAAGATTAAAGCCAAACTGAAGATGCTGGACTGTGTACGGGTGCAGTAACGAGCAAACAAAGATAACATGCATGAAGCTCAGGCTAAACCAACACAGGCTCATTCTGAAAACGTAGTCCTGCGTATGTTTCTGGAGGCCGTACATTATGTAGTCAGAGGTACATATGGCTGTGTTTCATTTTTTTAAACAAATGCTACGGGGTGGTATGATGCCGTTTCTTTTCACACTTACCAGCTGACCGCTTGCCTCAGTGTGGGCGGCTTTCCAGCTGCAATCAGTTTGTCCCGTTAGCTTGCCATGTTCATCGGTGGACTTGAGACGCAGAGATGAGTTGACGGTGATGATGGGGTTCAAGTCCTGTAAATAGTGGTTCCAGAAAGCAGGTAAGACAAAAACAGAATAAAATAAAGATAAACCAGTAAATGACAGGGTGAGAATGTGGTAAAATCTGAAAACGTGGTAAAAATGAGACAAGGGCTTTTATTTTTTTCTGGATTGCTTTTTTGAAAATTGTTGGTTGGGTTTAGGGAAGTGTGTGGGTGGGTCAATTGATGAAATTTTGGTTGGGTTTAGGGAAGAAGGAGGGTGTGTCAGTCCATTGGTCAGTCAGTCAGCCATTCAGTCAGTCAAACAATCAATCAACAGCAGCCACTGGTGGACTTATGCGAGAACAGCAGGCACGAATGGCACTCGCGAGAGACATTTTAGATCTCAAAAGGTGTACTGAGCAGCCTCTCGTGGATTCGCAAAAACACAAAGTGCAAAAATATGTACCTCCCAGGACGTATTTCGAGGCCTTCAGAAACGTATGAGGGACTACGTTTTCAGAATGAACCTGGGTTGGCATGAACATTTCATAGGTAAGATTTCATTTTTTACATTTTTGTATGTTACGAACTTTTGTGCTAAACAAGTAACGTTATTGATAATAATACAGTCATTTACTGCATGACCATAAGGTAAAGCAGCACCAACTTACACTAAATTCTAAGCTGATGATAGTTTTGTTGGATAAAATCAGCAAACCAAGTAAATGAAATATGACAACATGATGCTGCGGCACCAGAAACTTGTATTATTGTATAAGTAATATATAAGTGAAGTATCGGCTAGTTTTAGAAGTAACTTATATGGGTGCCTGATAACATAACAGTGCCTGTCCCTCAGTGTGCATACACTGTAAAAAATCCAACTTGCAAATTGTTAACTCAGTTTAAAATTGTAAGTTAGGTGGACATATTTTTGAGCTCAGAGTTGAATTTACTCATAAAAATGATTCAACTGCATGATTGGAACTGTTTGTTCAATGAAAGTAAAAAATTCAGTTGAGGAGACTTTAAATTTTGATTTCTCCATATCTTCAAAAAATAAAAAGTTGAGTTAACTTAAAATTTTAAAGCAACAGGCTGCAAAGAAATTTTGAGTTTATTAAGCTTCAATGTTTGAAGTTGTGCCAAACAGTGTACTGTCCACCCTAAATGAATAAATATTACAAATATTATACCATTTAGATCAGAAAGATATGCAGATTGAGACGCAAGGATATTGATGGTTGTAGCCTGTACTAAAATGGTGGCTCTGATGACGCATTCCTTTCAATAAACAACAACAGGGTAGGTGACCTCTAATGTAAATATTTATAATCCAGCATCAGTGACTAAAAGCTCGGCCCCTTTTGTTATACGTGAGCAAAGCCGCTGTGTGCATGAAGTGTCCAACATTCCAGACTTCTTTTTAATTGTTCATTAAGTGCATTATCCGGGTATTTAAATTGCACTTATTCTTTTTAGAGTTTTTAGTCTGAGTGCACTACACTATTTATACTACAAAATGGTGTATAATAGTGCCTAAGTATGCAATTTGGGACACACCTTCACCAAACACAAGAAAGAAGATACTTTTATTCTATTTTATTATTTTCCTAACATTTGAACTAAAACATTTATATTTTATATATACATTTTTTTATATTATGGATATTATTTGACAATAAAACATTAATATTTTTATTAAAACAAACTAATATTTTATTGAATGTTAAATTATAAATGTAGAAAGATATATAGTTATCTTTTTAAAATAACTAAACAGTTTATCGGCTTATTAAAAACTAGCTTCATATCTACAACAGCATTTGTTTATTTTATTTATCTGCCTAACAAAGATTCTTTAATAATTTAGATCAATCAATTATCAAATTGTTGCTGGATGTCAGACCAGAATAATATAAGCTGCAAAAACGCTCAGGTGAAACAAAATACCATTTTACAAAAAAAGTAAGACCTCTGAGAGCTGAAGTGGTCATATTCAGTCATATCATTTTTCACTTCAAGATAAGAAAAACAAGGGTGAAAGGGCAAATAGTTTGTTCAACGACACCGAGGAAAACAGCAAAATCTGCTCTGACATGTTTAACAAATGCTTAAGGATTTTTAAAAAATACATATTGGTACTTATCTCCAGTGGACAGGTGCTCATGTTTGCAGTAAATAAACACTACCTAAGGCCGTTTTCTGTGAAATTGGCACATATTTGGCATAGCACTGAAAACATGCCATAAACGTAATTGATTCTGAAGCACGTGGAGGCCTCCAAAAGGCAATCAGATTGTTGTTTTAAAGACTTTTATACACAGCGGCCTCAGATTACATAACACATAACCGTGTAACAGAAAGAAGATGACTGATATCTCCGCGAATAACCCGAAAACGTGTCTTGAATGTCCTTCACCTAATAACCAGCTTGTTTCTTCCAGCGATGCAGCACATAGTATTACTAGCTAAATAACCTTGTTGCATCACACATTACAAATTACATGTCTGTTTTACACTCAATACCATCCATCAAGACAAAAGTGATGCTCCTACCAAATGCAAGCGGACGTTTCCTGGTGGCGAGATATTATAAGATGACAAAGATGTTTTAAAAAAAAGACTAGGGGAAGCATTATTCTTTCTGCTCGGTTTAATATAATCGACTGTCTTTCATGTCCAATATGAGAGCGGAAAGTGACAGGGGCCATTGTGATGAGTTCGGTGCTTTTCCCAGCCCAAGAGGCCATGATTCACCGGCATTTAATTGGAATAATGTATGAAATGAGTCATGCTTGCAGCCAGGAACGTTAACTCTCAGCTTCGCCAGTCTCGACAGAGATCAATGCACCTAACCTCAATTCAAGAAAACATCCTTTAATGGATACCCCGGGGAAACGTGCCAGGCTTCTACCCTTCACTTATTTATTTATTTTTTTAATTCGCGCGACTGTACTGCACACTTTCTAATTACCCACCTGAGCACAAAGGGGCTTGTGTCTGAATGCAATTCTGAAATCCCATCACTCTAAACAGTGGCGGTTTATCATCTTCATTCAACTGGCGATGCGCAGGTTTATTGTCTCTTTCATGCTTTGATAGTTAAGGGGAACATGCTCAGACGAGAGCTGTAAAGTAAAGATGCTCTCAGACGAACGCCACAACATTTTTAGAGAGCCTAATGCTCCAGATTAATGAGGTGTTACAATGACGGCATGGTATAATAGAGTTTTAGTACAATAAGTGACATAGTTTTAATCTCTCGGAGAATTGCTAAAACAAGTGTGACCTTTGGAGACGGTCTTTTACTTCTCACTTTCTTTCATTTCAGAGGGAAATTAAATACACGCTTTTAGCTCGTTTAGACATGACAGGAGACTGTTCCCCCCACCCCTCCATTTATATGGAGCTTTTCTCAACCTCTGTGAAAGAAAGTGTGAATTCTAGACACACTGCCGCTGATTTCTGCAGATTACATTAAAAAGCCCTGAAGAATAGGAGGAAAAAGCAGTCTGAATAAGAGGCCAGCGTTTTACATCTGAGCTTTTGTGTGAGCCATAATTTGTTTGCTCGCTTCCTTCAAAACAGTAAAAGATGGAGTACTATTAGAAATCTTTTTAATGGCGAAAGTACAAAAGGGCTCCTACTCGACTCTTTTTTCAAACCTTCAAAGATAAATCTTCATTGGTTCAGGATCTAGATTTTACAGAAGACAACTAAAGTTTTACTAAGTAAATACATATATTTATCTAATAAGGAAATGTATATGTTTAATGATTTGCTGTAATACAGAACTGTATGTTTAATTATTAAAAAAAGAATTAACAGTGATCTTCGCTACTCTGTAAGACCTCTGAAAAAAACGGACATGCTTTCACTTAATATTGTTGGAGCATCATATTTTCTGAGATTTTATTTGCAATATTTTTTGTTAATACTTTTTCAAAACAATCATTCAGTTTGTACTACTTTGACTGATTTAATAATTAAATGCATTTATTTCTTCATATTATAATAAAGATACTTTGTGAATACACAAAACATTGAACGCAATATGTAATATAGTCTTTTAGTCCATAAAGCAGTGACATTTTTACCCCCCAGACAATATATTTTTACATATTAATGTAATTTTGTCATTGAAGACCTGTTGGATTACCTTGGACAAAATTGAAAATCATGAACCGGGCCCTTGTCTCAGAATCAACCCAGGCTCTTTGGGTCTACATTTCTGGGAACATCGAAATGCGTAACCGGAGGTACGTCTGTTTGCTGTGTATGCTTTTTGATGATCTCAAATCTCTCTTGTGCGTCCTCTTTTTGTGTAAACCCACCAGAGGGCACATTATACACTTCAGCCGACCAGACCAGCTTGCTGTCAACTGACAGACTGACCCACCCACTTCCTTCCCTAAACTGATAGTGTTTTCTAGAACCGTTCTTCACCGGAGTCAAACCCTGTTGTTGACGTCAACTCCGCTCCACGTCCAAAGTCCACCGATGTACTTGGCGACCTACTGGGCAAACTGGTAACAGTAAAAAAAAAAAAAAAAAAAAAGCTGTCTACAGGGAGATAAGTGGTCAGTAATAGCGCAAAAAGCAACAGAAACGGCCGGTGGCGTCATACGGCCTTGTAGCGTCCATTTTAAAGATGTAATGCAGCCAGATGTACCTCAGGCCACATAATTGTAGACAGGGGTATGTATCCACTGTGAACCTGTGTTGCTCAAAATACACTTGATAATTTATTAGATGATCATTTACTATATACATACATCTTGAACATTTTTTGAAACATAAAATATTATTATTAGTGCAGACTGAACTTTGGGTTAGTGTCCATAATTTGTCAAGATCTTTCAAATGTAAGGCTGAGGTGAATTTTTTGTGCCTTATTTCACAGCATGCGGGATGTAATTAATTGAACTTTTTTTTTTGGTAAAGAAAATGATGAGGAATTATCAACCAACCTGTCTATTTTGGCATCTGCCTAATTTGACAGTCTAAGACCAAGTGACAGATGAATTTGCAACTAAATAGAGTTTCACTGCTCAGCATCAAAAAATAAATGAGAATTTATTTTAACCTAGAATAATCATATGGTTAATATGATGATGCAGCATTGTTTTTCTTTTGCTGTCACTATCAGACCAGAACAAAACTGTTACCCATTTTTGGGTCACTGATATATGCCAGGGTCACTGATTTTTAGTGTTGTGGTGCTTTGTAATTGACAATGGGCATCTACATGTCAGAATTAATAATTAATGGAAAGTTTTGAATGAATAAATCTCATTACTCTAACCCTAGATATCATATACAAATCTCCATGTATAGGAAGCTATAGATATACTGCAGAGATTGACTAAAGATACAATTTTTTTTACTTCCAAGGTCTTCCACATGTGTGAAACAGACCATTAGGACCACAGATGCTCTTTTGTACACAACTTTGAAACACAAAACAAAAGAGAATGCTACAGGTGAAATAAAGGCCAATAAAGACATTTTATGATAACAAATATCTGTTTTTTTCTGTTTTGTATCAAATATAAGATACAAATATTTTGGAAGCTGAAAACTGATTCATGAGATAAACTCAAATCTTCATAATAATTTTTCTGAGCTAGTTTACAAACACGCAGACAAATAGAGTAGACTATTTTTGTTTTAAAAGCTTGACTGCATATATCTTGTTTTCCAATTGGCATAGAGGGCATACAGTAGGGCAACTGTGGCCTAATGTTTGGGGACTTCAAAGTCTGCAGGTTCGTGATTGAAGGTGGAGGAGTAAATAACCAGTAGTGTCCTCCACCCTCAATTCTCCCACTGGTCCAGGTTGTGTTCATGGGTGTGAGTTGCTATGTTTGAAAATCATCTACTAAATGCTAAAATTCTTTTAAAGCGTACATTATCTGTGTATGACGTAGTCATCGAAACAGTACACATCTGAAGAGCATAATGATAACACTGAAAGCAAGCAATTACCACCACTGATTGATATATATATATATATATATTGTGGCTGCATGGTGGTGCAGTGGGTAGCATGTTCACCTCACAGTAAGAAGGTCGCTGGAGCCTCGAATGGGCCAGTTGGCGTTTCTGTGTGGAGTTTGCAATTTCTCCCTGTGTTCGGTCAGGTTTTCTCCAGGTGCTCCGGTTTCTCCCACAATTCCAAAAGACTTATGTGGTATGTGGTGCACTGAAAAAAAATATTCAAAGATGATTCCTTGGATTTACTAAGTTCTTTTAAGTTAAGTGGTTGCAAACAATTTAATTGGGTTGAATTTAACCAAACAAATTAAGTTGAACATTACTAAACTTAATTTGTTTGATTAAAATCAACCCATATAAATTGTTTGCAACCATTTAGCAGGCATCATTTTTTTCAGTGTGGACTAAATTGTCCGTAGTGTCCCAAATGAAACACTTTACACTATGCACTTATGCACTACTTACACACTCAACAGCATAGTATATGAATGTAGTGTTGTCCCAAATGGAACACTAATGGCTTTTTTACTAAGCAGAAATTCAAACCGTTTCCCAGATGACGTTTGACGGTTGCCAAATTAGTGAAATAAATGACCGAAATACCAAATAATACTTGTCATGAGTATAACCGCATTCACCATCTCGAGGCACTATAATCACTCTCGTAGGAGAATTTTGCTTGCACAGTCCAAAAAAAAATAAAGTTATCCAACATGTGTGCCCAATAGCTCCACCCCTTCCGTTACGTGCCCAAAGCTGCGGTCGTTCGAGTGCGTGAAGTGTCCAACATTCCACACTTCATTTTACCGGTCGAATGAGTGCATCATCTGGGTAATTAAAGTGCACTTATTCTTTTTAGAGTTTTCAGTGTGAACGCACTACTGACACTACAAAAATGGCATAGAATAGTGCATAAGTATGCAATTTGGGACGCACCTTATGTTTGTGAATGAGTGTGTATGGATGTTTCCCAGTGATGGGTTGCAGCTAAGAGCATCTGCTGCGTAAAACACATGATGGATAAGTAGGTGGTTCATTCCACTGTGGTGACACTTGAATATAAAGGGACTAAGCTGAAAAGAAAATGAATGAATGAATGATATATATATAGTGCATAAATACAGGAAAGGTTTTGTTGAGAAACGAAAACAATACTTGACTGATGTCAAGACTGCTATTTTAACTTTTTGTTTTCACTTTTTTTTTCTGGAAATTGCACATTTTTGCCTTCTCAATGACAATCGTGCACAGGGTAAAAGATGGCTAATGATGGTCGGGAAGCAGAGAGTCTAACAGGAATTTAGGAATCAAAATTGCTGCCATAGTGACTTGATTATCTGACATGTTAGAGATAAACCATTGTGTAGTCTGTATCTGATTTTACATCATGTCCTAACTATGTGACTGGGACACGCAATAGTGCAAATTTTGTCCTATCCACCCCCGATGGCAATGTACAAAGTTCTTTTTTTAGTTTCTATTTCTAGTAGCTGAACAACAGCATAACTAATATGGAAATCACTGCAGGTACTGATTTTGTACTTTATCCAGTGTTAAATGTTACCTGTATGAGTTTGAATACCATTACAGTATGTGACATTTATAGCCATACTGAAAGCGGCAGCAATAGTTATCTCATTCATTCATTCATTTTCTTTTCGGCTTAGTCCCTTTATTAATCCGGGGTCGCCACAGCGGAATGAACCGCCAACTTATCCGGCATTTGTTTTACGCAGCGGATGCCCTTCCAGCCACAACCCATCTCTGGGAAACACATTCATACATTCTCATTCAAATAGTTATCTCAGTTCTTGCAAATAAAACGCAAATATGAAAGTTTAAACATGAATGTTAGAACTGTGACTCAGTGCAAACCAACAATATCAGTATCGCTCAGCATGTACTTTTTATAATGTTAAAGAGGTTTAACACTTATTAAATAAATGATCGACCTGTCCATTATTGGTTGGGAGTGCAGTAAGAAGAGCATTCAGAGTGCTTTTCAATGTGTGTGGTATTTAAATGTTTCTGTCGTGTCGCGTTGTGTCTGCTTGTAGTTGGAATGTTTTCACATCAGGCGATGTTAGGACAGACTCTTTCTCAGCAACCCTTGCATATTCAGACATTTGATGAATTGTTCATTACAATCATGCTCAGCGTAACCATAGCTCATGTCATACACGGGATTATTAGAAATACAAACTTTAAAAGCCACGATGTCACATAAAATATTAGTTTTACCATTCTCTCGTTGGAGTTTCACCCACAGCGCAGACTTTGTGTTGAAATAAGCGAAGGCATTACAGTATCCACACATCAATTATTCATCCCTGAATACTATTATTTTTCTCTGTCTACTTTTTATTACCACAGTGAATTTCCTTTTACATTGATATTATAATGAGTACCTGAATCCAGCAGCCACCCATGCTGGCTACATCCTCTCATTTGTATTTACTTTCGCAGCTTAGTGTCACGTATTATGAAAGGATTAGGCATGATTTATGCCTTCCAATTCATGAAAACTACCACAACTGCTGGATATTCCGAACAATATATATTGCATTACACTGCCTTTCAACCCGGATGTGCTGAATATTAGCTAAACGAATAAAAACATGAACCCAAAACCCGAAAAGAACCATTTGTCTTTAAACAGAGCTGAAAGCAGTCTGCTTTTTTCCCCCTCTCTGCTCCTAGCCTCATGATGTGCCCCTTTATAAGACGACTACCTGGCCAGACTCCCCACCAGTCAACACTCCACTGACAGGCAACATGATCAAAAGCCAGAGCTGTCACCACCTCACATTCACTCTTTAATCGCTCTGAGGGGGAACGAAGGGTGGGGGATATACTTTGGAACTGTCACTGTGCTCTTTTTCATACTTTTATACAGCCATTAAAGCAGCCGAGACGGAAGCGGGCAGATGGAGCAGACGAAGCAATAGCACACAAGAGAGGCTTTGCAAATCCACCCTCGGCGTATGCTAATGACTAGTTAGCGATTTCACCTGTCATTTCTTTTGCTGTTTAGGGTTAACAAAACAAAAAGGTGCCGCCTATTGTGCTGCCAGGGAAATCATTTGGTTTGATTACTTTGCGAAGGTTTTTTCCTACCACAAGTGCTTGTGATTGGAGTTAATCGCACGCTTGCCTCTAATTTGTATTTCAGACTGGCGAACGCATCGACGAAATTACCATTCCAAGGTATAAATTATATTGTCAGACTGCAGGATCTGAGCGATTCGACAGGTCATCTTTGCTTGAGAGAAAGAGCGGAAGTAAGAAACACAGATTCGCCTCTTATTAAAGGAAATCACTCTACGGTAGTCAGATCATGTGCCACGGGCCTTCATTATCCTCTTCTGGTGTTCAAATCATTATCGTGGGCTTTGGGAATTTGCCCCGAATATGAATAATGGGATATCACAAAGCAAGGCTTTGCGAGCGATAATCTATACTTATGAAATGAATCAGTTGAATTGGATCAATAATACTCCTCTCAACCCAGTGTTATTCTATTCCATTAAATGTCATTACGAGTTGTTTGTGTAGATAAACTCGAGCTGACTAAAAGAACTAAGCATGACTGATGACCGCAGAGTGTCTCCACGCGCCGTTCGTGAGCTGAATGAATCATCCGGAGCAGTAAATTAGCATTTAAGTCAATGATTTTCACTCACCACTGTTTCAAAGTGCCAAGAGATTTCACAGTCACTGGCTCATATACGTTTCCCAACCCTCTGATACTTCACTGGGACCTTCACAGTTCAAAAGTGGCCCGTGAGTATCCTCTAAAAGCCTTTTGTTATGAGAGTCACTTTAACAATCATTATGGAGAAAAGGTTAATTAGATTCCACCTGATTACAAGCCACGCGTATGTACAGACGACTGGCATACAAACATGCTTTCGCCTCTCTCTCGCTCTCTCAAGCTGACTGCCTGTCACCAGCCTGACGGATCAATGGCGGCATTCATTCGTGCACAATGGAATCAACGCTGCCGTCCCCTCGCAGCGCCGCATTCAATGGCTCTCTTACTACAACACATTAAGCGCCAATTACTCTCTAATTAAAAAAGATCAGCGCATTGGGCTCATACGAGGAGCAAATTAATACATTTGATGGGATTAGTTGCCTCAGAGATTATTGAAAATGTATTCAACTATCAATGAAGGTGCACTCGCAAACTTACTCAGGTCTGATGGCTAATTGATCCCCATAGGAAAAATATTTGCACAGCCTTGCTGAGGAAGTGCGAAGGTTTTCGTTCATTAGCTTAGCAAATTATTTTATTCAAACTGTGGAATATGAGCGATTTATCACTAAAAGCAAATAACCAGTAGTTTAGGTATTTTTTACATAGTTTAGTATTTTTTATTCAATTTTTTTAGAAATTAGAGGAGATCATAAAGGGCTTAAGAATAAACTGATGAATACAGATTTTACAGCAATGTTCTTCTGCATGTAGACACATTAACCTGCTTTCTGTATGTTTACTGACGTGCACATGTGTGATATGTAGGGGTGTTATGATATTCGCCCTGAACCGTCACGATACGAGGCTCACAGTTCAGTGCATGAACTCTCACGAGATAAATACAGTCAGTCCAGATGTGAAAAACACCACAGCAGCACAAGAACTGAGGAGCTATTCACAAAGAACACGTCTTTGTGTCTGAAAACGCAAGAAGCTGTGCTCAGGAGTGGTTACACCATTTTACCACAGCCAACTTGCTAGCCCGTAAACAGAATTGCGCAACACTAGTCCCGCCTCCGAGTTCTTCTGATTGGTCCGCTGCTCTGGAACTGAAATAAAGGCTGCTGTGGGTGACAGTTAAAATTGTTTTATCTTCACATGTCGTCTAATAAACACAATGCTGCAAAAGATACAAGTGTATATTAGTCATGCTGTTACACATTGACTCAAACAGGAAGGCAAAAGGATTGCAGGATTTATCAAACACGTAGATTTATTTACAAACATTCACTTGAAAGGACATCGATAACACGAGACACAGGAATGACATGGGGTGACAACAAAGCACAACAACAAAGGACTGACTAAACAGCGATATAAATACACAGAGGATGATTAAACTGATTTTATAGAGGGGTGAGACACAGGTGGAAGTGATGAACATTAACACATGGTGGGAACTAGAACAAAAAGGGTGACATGATGAAAACAAACACACTCGGAGAATGAAAACATGGGAACGGTCACATGGGGAAGGTCTCAAGACGAAGACACTGAACACAGGATCTGACACACACACTGTCAAACAACGGAAATATAAGATATTGTCTCATAAGCACGTAAGTCAGCCTACACTGAAAAAAATGTCTGCAAAACTGTTGCAAACAATTTATTCGTGTTGAACTTAAACAATTTAAATTTAATAATGTTCAACTTAATTTGTATGTTTAAATTCAGCCCAAATAAATTGTTTACAGTCACTTAATGTAAAAAAATTGAGTAAATCCAAGGAATCAGCTTTGAATATTTTTTTTTCAGTGTATGAGTAAATGAGTACATTCTCTACACACACGCACAAAATTGAGCAGTTGGTGTCCGCTGCACCTGCTGTTATGGATGGACACAATATTAGTATTTTCATTAAGAGATTTCAGTTTTGAAGTTTGCTGAATCATAAATTTAATACACAATTAATGTTTTTGAACTTCATTCAACTTCTAATACACAGTTTCTTAATTACAAAGTTTTATTTTTCATTATTGTGTTTATTTTGTACTTTTGAATCACTAGAAGCTCTTCGGTTCTTTAGCTGATTGTGACAAAACAATTCTTGTTCAAAATAAGCAGAAAAAGCAAGTATATGGAGATTTGTTTCTTGTTCCTTTTGTACCACACCCGTACTGAACCGTTATCCAAAAACTGAGGTATGTACCAAATTATGACTCCAGTGTACTGATACACCCCATGTGATGCACATTTATTATGGATTTAAGCACATCCAGAAAGAGCACACATTTAGCAGTTGTGCAGGAAAAGAAGCTGCAAACTCAGAAGCTTGTCTCATGCAGTAAAATTGGAACAATCCAAATGTTGTATCTTTAAAAGAATAAGTCCTTTGTTTCCTGGTTACATGTTACAATATTTCTCTTAATTTTTAATAATTTATTTAACATAGCCTAAGCTTGTTTTCAGGTTAAAGCTGGTTGACCAGGGCCGCACGGTAGTGCAGTGGGTAGCGATTTCACCTCACAGCGAGATGGTTGCTGGTTCAAGCCTTGGCTGGATCAGTTGGCATTTCTGTGTGGAGTTTGCATGTCCTCCCCTTGTTGGCGTGGGTTTCCCCTGGGTGCTCCGGTTTCCACCACAAGTCCAAAGACATGCGCCATAGGTGAATTGAGTAAGCTAAATTGTCCATAGTGTATGTGTGTGAATGAGTGTGCATGGATGTTTCTCTGTGATGGGTTGCAGCTGGAAGGGCAATATGTGCTGGATAAGTTGGCAGTTCATTCTGCTGTGGTGACCTCAGATTAATAAAGGGACTAAGCTGAAACGAAAATGAATGAATGAATGAATGAATGAATGAGCTGGTTGACCAGGCTGGTTTTAGAGGGGTTTTGGCCACTTCTGCTGGTCTTAGCTGTTCAAGCTGAGAGAACAGCTAAAACTAACTCTAAAACCGCTCTAAAACCAGCCTGGTTGACCAGCTAAAACCAACCAACCAGCTTAGGCTGGTACAGTATAAGAGGTTTTTCTCAGCAGAGATATAACACATGAAATACTTACTTATTACGTTTTGATAACACTAACAGGACATAAAATAATCACATAAAAATAGTAATAATATAATAACATCAATTTGACACCTCTATAATGGTTCATCAACTTGCCAAAGCATAATCATGGCCAGAGATGCCAAAAAATGTTCTGTCAGTGGTCTAAGTCCGTCACTGTAAGTGTTCAAATGACATTTTTTTTCGTGTTAACTAAAAGTGGTCAAATTAAACTAAAGTGTGTATTTCTTAGAAATTTATGCTCGCACTTGGAAGTTATACAGTAAACAGTAAGAGCAACCTATTATGATCATCTGTTTTTTTGGTGCAGGGATGCAAACTTGTTCCATTATGCTAAATTCACTGTTTTAGATAAAAACAGGTCAGCTTGTACAATTGATTGTTAAAATAGCCCATCACAAGTTGGCTTGTGGATCACAAGTTGGCAACATGCCACCCTGCCCAAAAGTTTTGCTGGGTTATTGGTTTGCATGTTAACCAGCACAGATTTTTCTAACTATTAGCATATTGGAGTGCATGTAAAAAAATAAAATAAAAATTGAACCATGCATACATGCTCATTTTTTTTTTTTTGCATTCAAAATGGGGTCAGGAAGATCATTCCACCAGAAAGTAACAGTAAAAAAAGAAGGTTCTGCCGAGTGATTTTGTGCCTCTTTGTACCACAATAAGCACCAATCTCAAGCTTCGAGAGAGGATGTTGAGAGGATATTGTATGATTGGAAAGTAGGAGAATGCAAAGCCTGTGGTTATTCTGTATATCCAACAAACACTTGAACTTGATGCAAACTGCAATTGTCAGCCAGTGTGGAAAAATAGGTGTGATGTGGGGTCTTAAAAGAACCATTCGCAGCTGCAAGTAATAGGACCTCAATTATAGGAACTAGCCGACAGACAGGCCCCTCAATAAATAAATATTCTCCATGGATCATCTTTCTGGTTGCATTCGCACCATCAATAGACACTCTGAAATGACTTATGCAACAGAAAGCAACATCAAGTGCGGTATTGAAGAAAATCAACAACTTGAGGAAGGAGGATTTCGTAATTAGAACTGTGTTCGCAGTGTGTCATGATAACTGAGAAGGACTATAAATGTGTAAGTTATGCATCTTCAAGAGCAAAATGCAGAACTAAATCACCTTGCAGTGCTACATATCATTATGGCTGAGAAAATAACACATCACCACAGACAAATGTACATAAATGCCACTGGCTGTAGCTTTTAGTATGTGTATGTTTGGTAACACTTCAAAAATGCTGTGCTGGTGTTTCATATGGCATGTGTTTGCACATTCGTCATATACTTACATCACCAGTAGTTCCTATTGTCCTGAGTTTGAACTTAGTCTGAAGTAGGAGCTAATTCAGTTCCTCAAAAAAATAAAAAAAAGCCCACCTGCTTATAACTGAAATAGTTGGGTAGTTCCAGCAGTGCAAGCAGTCCAAAAAGTGGGTGCTTCCAACAATAATTCTAGGAACTATGAAGCCAGTCCTCTGGAGCAAAAGCCATTTGGGCTTGTTAAAGAACAGTCATGCCATGCCTTTTGGAATGATTTGTAGAGGTCTGATTGCACATGATGGAAGTCCAGCCAGAAGTGCACTGTAATAGTCCAGACTAGAAATACCATAACAAGGGCCTTGGGTGAAAAGAGTGCATGATCTTCCTGAAGTTGCAAAGCTGCACGAACACTTATTTTGTAATGCAGTATATCAAACGAATACTTTACTAAAGTGCTAGACATTAACTGGCAGATATGAAAAGAAGATGCTTTTTCTTAAACCGTTTGGCAAACATGACCTTATTAGACCAATTGCGAGACACAAAAATGAAGGAATTTGGCACAGATCTGACAGAAATGCAGCACTGATGCACTTCTTTTAAAATGAAATTGGTTTTAAAAATATGAGGTGATATGATAGCTGATATGGCCTTGATGTTCTTAAGAGCCCGCATGACAGAGTAAGAATCTGATAGCTATCGTGCCCTTCATCTTAAAAAACGTCAACGCTGCTAGCTCATAAACAGAGATCAGGCTTCAGATTGCTTGATTGCTAATTCGCCAAAGATAATCTCCCCCTGCAAGAACCTTCTAAATACTCATGGCGTAAACACTTTGCATTTGATTTAGTGACTGAAGTAATTAAAAAGAAAAAAAAAGCGTAAAAAGCGTCACAAGAAATAAAAAGCTCTTTCCATACGGGACTCAAAATGCAAGCTGGCATCGAAAATGAGAGCTAATCAGGTATTAATGTATGTAAATGTCAAGTGAAAAATAGCCCAAGCACCAAATGTATTAGTTTCCCAATAACAGGAACAGGTCTCATTATATTACCTGTGCAAATGTCAAGTCCTGTGATGTCGAGATGACACAGCTGGGGAAAAAAAAAATGGAAGAAAGGACAGTGGAAATGTGGAGTGAAGGTCTGGCTTGTTTAGTGATGGTGTGTTAGCCTTAGGGCTTGCCTCCCTGTCAGTAGATTTCAGATGTCTTAAAAGGTGCCCAGCTCTGTCTGGATAATTCCAGTCAAGAGAGGCCAAAACAATAACACCAACTGCACTTGAAATGCAATCCTGTTTAGCATGTTTATTTCCTCAAGGGGCATTTTTATACATCCAGATAGAGCTCATTTGTAGGGGTAGAATGGCTTCGCTTATCTGCCCTGAATACACGAGAAACGCCATCAGTGAAGATGCACACACTGTATGCAGTCTTCAAGATCTTTGTCTTAGCCATTTTTAATACATTTCACTAGATCTAAATCGCGGCTAGCGGCTTTTTTCACAGACACTGTTGACTCTTGACCTTTATAAAAAGGCATATCAGGCAAACATACAGTGTTTTTAAGTAGTTTCTTGAGAACTATTAATGGTTGGTCAACTATTATGTAACATATTTTTGCATGAAAAGCACTAGTAGGGCTGGTACAATGGTTGTGAATAGATTATTAAAAATGGTCTGAATGGATTTCTGTGAAAAATAAAATAACATTAAAATGGAACTTTGCACTTATGAATATACTGTCAAGGTTTGGTGGTTGGGGAACAGGAGCGAGGACTCAAGTGCAGAACAAATAGGTATTTATTAATAGTAAAATAAAATAAATATAAAAATAGCCAAATAAACAAGCCTGAGGGGGGAAAACATTAATAAAACAAATAAACAATCTTGACTGGGCAGGCTGGTAGGGATCTGGACTGGAATCAGAACAAGACTAGAAACGACGACGAACTGGCACAGGACAGTTTGACAGTTAAAAATAGTGTTTGGGTCATTTCATATGCTGCAAAACAGTTGCAGGATGACACTGTATGTCTTATATATAAAATATTCAAAGTATTTTAAATAGACACTTAAGAACTAAAATAGATTTGAAGATTAAATCTTTAATTACAACAATGAATGCTTCCCAGTATTTATTAACTTTACAAGGCTACTGTTGTTTATCATAAATGGTATTTTTTATTTAGTTCTCTGTCATCACTCTTTTTGCCTTAAAAAGTGAAAAACAAAATGACTTGCTAGTATTAAATATATTATATAAATATATATAATATTCAAAATGTCTGTACTAATATATTTTGTCTGTTCATTTTTTAAAAACATTGTTTGTTCACTGTATTGTCTGTAAATGAACATTTTTTCATAGGGTTTTCTGTATGCTTACAAATTGATTATGAAAATTACACTCCACTCTCTACACTCAAATTTGTTTGCTGAACAATTTTGATAATTTATGCATTTATTTGTTATATAAATTATTTTATATACAACTTATTTACTTTCAAACTACTTTTTTAGTAGAGATCAAGTGTAAAGATCAGGATCCTATAATGCAATTCTAAAGTGCAGTTAAACGAAAAACTTATCAGCAGATGTTATTACAATGTTGTTAGAAAATTGCTAAATCATGCAAATTTGGTTTTAAATTGTATTTATACTAACTTTAAAACCACGTTACACAACAAAAATTGACATGTTACAGCAGTTCAAACAACAACAACAAAAACGGTGGAAATGCAACATTTCTGTGGGTGTTTCTGCTTGTAAAGCACAGATTAAAGAACACATACCATCAATGCAAATTAGCATTGGGTCACAAACAAGAGTGGATGAAGATAAGATGCGTGTAATCTACTAACACAAATAGGGTTAAGGCTTACTTTTTGGGTTCGAACTGGCCCCATTTTAAGCCTTAATAAATTCACTTGCATTATTATTTTTAATACTTAATACTCCCAAAAAGGGCCTCATGGTGGCGCAGTGGGTAGCACAGTCGCCTGACAGCAAGAAGGTCGCTGGTTTGACCCTCTGCTGGGTTTGTTGGCGTTTGGAGTTTGCATGTTCTCCCCGTGTTGGCATGGGTTTCCTCCGGGTGCTCCGTTTTCCCCCACAAGTCCAAAGACATGCACTATAGGTGAATTGGGTTGGCTAAATTGTCCGTAGTGTATGTGTGTGAATGAGTGTGTATGAATATTGGGTATGGGTTGCAGCTGGAAGGGCATCCGCTGCGTAAAACACATGCTGGATAAGTTGGTGGTTTATTCCGCTGTGGTGACCCCCGCTTAATAAAGGGACTAATCTGACAAGAAAATGAATGAATGAATACTCCCAAAAATGTTCTTTCTGAAACTAAAAAAAAAAAAAACCCTGTCACAAAGATAACTGTCCATGGCTTTTATTTTCATAAATATTTTCATGTTGAGTCTGTAGTAAATCCTGACGTTTTTTTTAACACCAAAAGAAGGATTGTGCTGATGCAAGCTGTTAGTAAGTCTGACCCTCAGTCCCAGATTCAGAACAGTGCAGCCAACGTGGTAAACATCATCTAAAATGAACAAAAATAAAACATCTCATATAATATTTAGTTTGACCTCCTGAGGTTGACCATCATTTTCCAAAGGTTAAGCACCCCATTAACTGATATTTGTTATAGAAAAAAAAAGTCAAGCCCTTATTTTTTTTCTCCACTCTCCTCATGAGAAGTGTATATACCAGTGCCTGGAATGAAATACACATTCAACACATGCACACGCAAATCCTCTTTTCATGATAATGTAGGCTGAAGAATCATGACTCATCTGTGCTGAGTAAGCGCACAGGCTTTAGCGGTTAGCGTCATGGGATAAAGTGAATTTCGAGACCACAGCATACATATATGGGTCTTTATCTGATTTAAATGGCAGTTTTTTACCTCAGAGGGCAGCAGAAGCTTGCTTAGATAAACAAACTATTCCAGGAACTCTTGTATTCCTGATCACCAGCTTGTGTGCTGATTTATGTTCCCACTGTATTTTTTTTCTTCCAATATTACAGTTAAGGCTAGACGGGCATTATGCATCTGATGCAATGTCTACACAAACTGTGCAAATTGCTGGTGGTATGTGCAATGGCAATAAATTACAGTTAAAGGCAACTGTAATATATATAACTATGAACTATATATATATATAAATTGTAGCAATTGTTCTTGGTAAAATGTACTGGTAAATGCTGCATCTGTGTTTTTAAATTTGTACATTACAGGTAAACACCCACAGGAATGTTAAACTAATTTTTAACAGTTGATTTATGAAGCCTTATTTCTTTTAGAAATGTATTTTTTTATTTTAATATAATTTGAAATCAATATTTAATAGTATTAGATCATTAAGAGTATTATTAGTTTTGGATTGGTTACATATTAAACCACTGTTGTCCAGTTTCTTGCCTAATTAAAGGGATAGTTCATCCAAAAAATAAATCATTTTATCAATCGTTATTGGCACAATTTACCCACCCTTCGCTTGTGATTAGGTTTGATGATTACACAGAGCACGAAAGAAGATATTTTGAAAAATGTTCGAAACCTGTAACCATTGACTTTCCAAGTATCTTCTCATAAAAGGTTAAACCATTTGAGGGTAAGTAAACACAGAGTAAATTTTTTATTTTTTGGTGTAAACCTAGGCATCAGGGTGGTGCAGTGGGTGGCACTGTTGCCTCTCAGCAATAAGATTGCTGGTTCGAGCCTCAGCTGGGTCAGTTGGCATTTCTGTGTAGAGTTTGCATGTTCTCCTCATGTTGGCGTGAGTTTCCTCCGGGTGCTCCGGTTTCCCCCACAAGTCCAAAGACGTGGTATAAGTGAATTGATTAAGCCAAATTTTCCGTAGTGTATGTGTGTGAATGAGAGTGTTTAATGTTTCCCAGTGATGGGTTGAAGCTGGAAAGGCATCCACTGCGTAAAACATGTGCTGGATAGGTTGGTGATTCATTCCACTGTGGCGACCCCAGATTAATAAAGGGACTAATCGGAAAAGAAAATAAATGAATGAATAAATAAATGGTGTAAACTATCCCTTTAACCCAGTGGTTCCCAATTCTGGGACCCACCGCCCTGCACATTTTCCTTACTTAACAGACTTGATTCAGATCATCAGCTCCTTAACAGAGAGATCCATGGACTTATCCTTGTTTTTCTAATGAGAGACATAAAAAAATGTGCAGGGCAGGGGGTCCAGATGACCGAAATTGAGAACCACTTCTATAACCTAACTTGCTAAGTTATTATAATTACTATGGCCTTTATAATAAGTCTTTAAAGTGCACTTTAATCTAAATATTAATAGCTGAATATTAGCGAAATAATTAGTAAAATATTATGTACTGTAGTCATGGCAAAGTTTGAAAAAAAATAGTCATTAGAAATTATTTATTGAAAATGCTGAGTTTAAAAGTGTGTTGAAAATCTGTGTTGAAATGTGTTGAACAGCACTCAGGAAATATTTGACAAATAATTACGATTTGAACAATCATGCCTTCAAATATGTTTCTCGTTTGTGTTTGCACAACTAAAGTCCAACTTAATCCCACAAGTATCATTCAGAATCTAGAACATGCAGTGAGAATTTTAGGACTGTTGTGGTCCCCATGGTACATACTTGATCTTTTTTTTATGTTGGGATAAGTCTTTTTGGTTTTCCAAAAAGGATGAAAAGAGATGGCAGGGTTTCAGCGAGTAATTGGATCAGGTGGTGCGGTTTCACAAAGATAACAAGTCAAACCCATTACGGGTGAATAAGAATGGACAGCCAGCAGATTTGAATTTACTTTTATTATAGCGTGGCTGCATTAATATTTCCAACAGCAGGTGTTTTTCGGGTGGCGTCTGAGGAACAATGACCTTGGGAAATATCCATACCGATGGGAGGATGCATTCGGATTTTGTTTGAAAGTGTTTCAGATGGCTATCGGCCACTCCAGACTGAGATTAAACAGAGCAAAATGATAACAGTATTGAACTCACCACAAATCAATGTCTGCTGTGTGACAGAGCCTGCATTAAACTCTTCTCTGTATGCACTGGTCCTGTTCACAGTTTTATTGTGTGGCTGGAAAAAAAAAAAAAGCATTATTGTGGGTTCATTCATTGTGATGTAATCTCTTGGCGAGGAATGTTAATCTCTCTGTCTCTCATCTGTCACAATGATGGATCTTATTGTTTCACTACTTTAAGCCTTTATCTTTCATTAAAGTGTGACATTTATTTCACAGAGTGTTTTTCTGCATACGGATGGCCCGAGTTAACACTGCGAAAACAGAGCCATTGAAATGAATGACTTTCCAATACACAAAGCCCTTGGTAGCAAAGAGGAAATGTAGTCATTTTCAGATCTCCCCGGAGACATTTCTAAAATAAATTAGCAAAAAAAAATGTTGTTAGCTTTTTTTTTTCTCTTCACACTATTGCTGAAACGGATGGCAATTGTCCCTGAAGGCATGATTGAAAAATCCTGTCCAAAATAATAATAATAAAAACGTTATATCATTATTATTATAATAATTGTGTCTTGAAATTGAGAAACAGAGCATATTTCATCAGGTGTATTATGCTGGCCAAGTTTAATTCTTTACATCTTTAGAAGGAAATCAGAGGAGTAGACCAGGTCTAATTGTCAAATTGTTTTACTCCAGTGAATATTTCATTTTTCTGTACAGGCCAGGCTACAAATAAGCTATTGAACTTTTGTATTGAGCTATTGATTTGTGCAAAGACCTTTTGTTGACATTACATACGATTTGTTGACACAATAGAGGCTGCGTTAAACAACCTATAGGCTTTTCAGGTAAAAACAATTCACAAAAACCACACATACAGTATGCAAAAAAGGGCAGCAAACAAACACATATATGTCACCACATAAGAATTATAAGGTTCTGCCATCCTGAGCAGTTTTGAGAAAATGAGTTTTAAGGTTTTTATATTCCATATAGCAGCACATATATAATGAATTATCTTTCAGATATCAAAATGACAGACATCATAAACGTATTCTACATGTCATCTCAAAATTTGTAAATGGAGATACTTTGATACAGGTCAAATGCAAATAGAACCTTTCTTTAAAAGAAAAAAAAGATGTATTTTTGTGAATTGAGACATTCCATAGGTTTCCATTGTTTTATATTGTTCAAACTGTATTCCCTACCCTAACATTACACTTAGCCCTTACTGGAAACCGTGTGCAGTTTTACTTTCTGAACAAAAAAAGGTCATCAGCAATGTCCTCATAATTCACCATCTCCTTGATATACCTGCATTATACCCATGTTATTAAACACATTTGTTTCCTGATGTCACAAAACACACACATGCATCACACACACACACACACACACACCCATACACACACACACATACAGTACAGAGGCCACTGTCGACAGACTGACTGACTCACTGATTGAATGACTGACTGACTGAACGAACGACTGACCCACCCTCTTCCTTCTTTAATCCCAACCAATAGCATTTTCAGAAGCACCAATTGACCCGCCCACCCACTTCCCTAAACCTAACCGACAGTTTTAAAAAGCAGTCCAGAAAATTAAAAGCCCCAGATTTGACCACATTCTTACCCTGTTATTTACTTGTTTGCTTTATTTTTTGGCTTCTGTTTTCATCTTATCTACTTTCTGGAACCGTTCTTCGCTGGACTCAAACCCCATCGTGCTGACATATGACGAGCTAATAGGACAAGCGTTCGTTTTAAAGACGAAATGCAGCTATACATAGCTCTGGCTACATAACTAGCGATCTCCAGAAATGTATATAATGGGACATGTATATAGGGGTTTTCAGAATAAGCCAATAACAACCACCATGTGACTGAATAAACCTCAAAAATGATCTTGATTATCTTATTTTAAGTTAAAGATAGGCGCCATGGTGGCGTAGTGGGTAGGATGATCACCTCACAGCAAGGAGGTCGCTGGTTTGAGCCTCGGCTGGGTCAGTTGGCATTTCTGTGTGGAGTTTGCATGTTCTCCCCGTGGTTGGGTGGGTTTCCTCCGGGTGCTCCGGTTTCCCCCACAAGTCCAAAGACATGTGGTACAGGTGAATTGGGCGAAATTGTCTGTAGTGTATGTGTGTGAATAAGTATGTATGGATGTTTCCCAGAGATGGGTTGCAGCTGGAAGGGCATCCACTGCGTAAAACATATTCTGGATAATGGCGGTTCATTCCGCTGTAGCGACCCCAGATTAATAAAGGGACTAAGCCGAAAAGAAAATGAATAAATGAATGAAGATACAGAAAATAAGTTCTGTAAGTTTGCATTTAAATAACAAAAACTTGACAATGATAATAATATTATAATAATATTATTACATCGTATATATGTCTTTAAACAAAATAACTGCAGATACATTTATCAACATCGGTTTATAAATGAACAGTGTTATGTGTGGATATTTTAGAGACATTCTTCACTACAGAACAACATCTGTTCAACAACATGAACAACATGAAACATTTATTTTAGCTCATTTCTGCAGGACTCCATATGGGAGCGATATTGTTTCTAGCTGAATGATGTTCGAATCACTGGGTTGCTAGGATATTCATCTTATTTAAATATTTCAATGTCACAGTGGCCATATCTCTGTCCTTATATTAATAAAGAGAGATAAATGAGTGTGTGCTGGCAAATCAAATGAACCCAGTTATGAATCAAATCTGTTACAGGACTTCCAGGAATGAGGGAAACCTTGCGTTTTTTCCCCCAGAAAGTGGGCCGGATTATGACTAGAGAATCCCCATCCATATTGTTGACATAAATCAATTTGGTCTGCACTGAGGCTGAAATTTGTTTAGCGCCTGAAGGTAGGAAATAAAAAAGAAATAAAAAAAACCCTGTCTGTGCGTGTAAATGGAAAGGTTGGAAAACTCAACACAGGAGCAACCAAGCTGTTATAGCTCTTGGGAGGAAGAAAGCAACTTCTATAGAATATTGATATCTTTGTGACGCCACAGACGCCATTCTGTAAACATGAACACCACTCTTGACGGGAAGTTGGTAAGTAATTGTATGTCAGGAAAGAAACAGACAATAAAAGTCAGAAAGGCCTTAGAGGTACGCATTGACTCCAGGGCCACTTCTGCAGACAGTGTGACAGCTCCATTAGTGTTAATGACAGCGTGTGATACTCCCTGAAACAACTATACCTAGCAAATAACATCAACAGCTGCTTCTGAAGAGAGCTTTTCATTGTGCATAGGTATACAGCATGTTAGAGACTTCTAGCTGCTTTATCTCTCTTGTTAAGAGCAGTTTTGCATGCAACATATCGTTTTATGCAATTTTCTCTTTTGAGATGTAAAAGCAAAGAGTCAAAACTGTACTGGTAAGCAAAGCTCAGTTAGCAACATGATCTGTTGATTTCCATTGGATAGAAGGTGTATTGATGTATTGCATTGTGTTGTGTTATGACCTTAGGTGTAGATTATCTGCTAATAATTCAATAGACAATGGCTCATTCGTAAAAAAAATCATTCAGTGTTTAGTCGTATGAAAACGTACGATTTTAAAAAGCAGGCAAGCAGAAACCCCACCCCTAAACCAAACCGTCATGGGCGTATGAGCAAATCGTACTAAAATATACAGATGAAACTGTACAATTTCATATGAATTAAATCAAAAAGTTACGAATTGCTGTGTGATAGCATTGGCTTTTTTTTATGGTTATAACATGTGAAAACATTGGGCCACCATCCATTTTCACAAACAAATCTGTCATTAAATCACACGTATGCATTGTTCACAAAGATACCTAAGAAGAGAATTGATTAAAAACTCATAGACTAGACTACATCATGAGCATATTTGCAACCCAGGCTCATTCTGAAAACGTACTGCTATTCACATTTCTGGAGACTACCTGTTATGAAGCGGACAGGAGACAGAGGTGAGTGAAAGTGAAGTAGA
>CAIGQQ010034734.1:6802550-6826040 GCA_903798035.1 Danio albolineatus | reverse complement strand
TATATATATAATTTTTATTTTATTTTTGGATTAGAGTTGTACTGTAAACTTTTTTGAGTTGTGGTTATAAACTTTTGCATATACCTTTATCAGTTTTTTCTTCTTCTGTTGAACACAAAACAAGATGCTGGGAAAAAGCTGCCCCTGACATCCACTAAACATGGAAGTCAACGGCTGCTTTTTTCTAATATTAAGTAAAATAAGTATATCTACACTGTGTTCTATAGTATACTATATTGTGTTCAACAAAAGTCTCAAACAGATTTGGAAAATGTGCTGGTTAAAGAAACTATGGCAGAATTTCCATATTTGAGTGAACACTCCTTTTAACAAATGTATAATTAGAAATCGCAAATCCACATTGGAGAACACATGTAGACAGTTTGTTCATTTTTCTTTGGCTTAGTCCCTTTATTCATCAGGGATCGCCACAGCGGAATGAATCACCAACCTATCCAGCATATGTTTTACACAGTGGATGTCCAGCTGCAACCCAGTACTGGGAAACATGCACATGCACACTCACATGCTCACGTACACTATGGCCAGTTCAGTTTATTTAATAAATCTATAGCGCATGTCTTTGGACTGTGTGGGAAACTGGAGAACCCAGAAGAAACCTACTGTACATGAACATGCAGACTCCACCAATAAATGCCAACTGATCCTGCCGGCACTTGAACTAGTGATCGTGTGGCTGTGAGCCAATCGTGCCAACCACTGAGCCACAGTGTCACCACTACATTTGGACAGTAAAACATATAATAAGACTGCGGTGTTGACTATTACATTACACCAAGAGTGTCAAACGCTGAGCTGCCTCAAAAATACTTATACGGATCAATACTTTTTGTGCAGCATTGATACTTCACATCAAACCACATAGTATTAATGCATATTATTATGTTGTTGAATCACTAATTTACAATTGTATTTGTTGGATTTTAATAAAGCTAGTTATAAAACCTATAATGCACTAAAAAAAAGAACATATTACAAGTACATAAGTTTTTTGGCCACAGTTTTGCCACTTTCTTAAACAATACTTAAATCAAACTGATGGGATTAAGCTCATAATCATAGAATATTATATTAAAATATCCAACATATGCAAAATTAACAGCACAAAAAGGCATGAAAACACCTTAATAACAATATTAGCAGTCTGATCAAGTGTGCATGTGCTCTGACGTACAGATGGCATGTGTTGTTCCTCATGAATGAACTCTGACATTATTCTGAAGTCATATTTTCAATCATTAAACTTGCTGAAGAATCCTTAGAGACAAAACAGTGAAGCAGCTGCATAGTGGTACATTTTTATACAACCAAAATGAATATAAAACACAAGCACACTGGAAAAACTGGACTTGTTTTTCCTTATAGAGTCATAGACGTGTGTGAATTTTGTCCTAACATCATTATTTTGTCTTCTCTATTTTCTCTTTACCTTGACATAAACAGTTACGAATAGAAAAACTGTTTTTCTTTTTTCTATTAATTTTTTTTCTGGGCAAAAAATAGTACTAATTATCTTTAATAATACTGATTGTTTACTAATTATATATAAATAGTATAAAGCCTCCAAAAAGTACTAAAACCTTCAGCACCTTGAGATCAGCCCACTGTATTTTAATCAATTGTTTGAAATAAAATTCAGACAGGTTTATAAAGCCGACACAATTCTTCTTATTTTTTTATGATGTTTGTGATTTATTTTTTCCTCACTTCGTATAGCTGCTGGTCATTAACACGCGTAATTTAAGGATATCGGTTGCTGCTTTATTTTGAAAGCACTTTCAATATAATAATTGCATATTTTGTTTCATGTTATTCACCTAAAACAAATGTGTGATACAGTATGTCTATGTTCTATGTATGTTGTACTTAGTGTGGTCTTCATCATTTTATTCTGACCGCATAAGTAATCTGATTGAACGCATGCAGGATATAATGTTGTAATATTAATACAATCTATAAATGCTTTTATGCATACTAATCATGTGACGTTATTATGTAACCCCAAACCCCAAAGGAATAGAATTGTGAAACCAAGACATATAAATCGAGCAAAGCATTAACATTGCAGTGATGAATATGCTTCTGTCTGGTTATATGTTTGGAAACAATTCTTTTAACTCTAACTGATGCAGTGTAGCTTTTTATTACACGATATTTTAATATACTTTTATATAATATTATACAAGCAAGATGTATCTTTTGACCATATTCCACAATAGCAATGGCAAGATTCTAGATGCCAAAAGAAAAACTACAAGTAGATCATAATGCACTGTCTAGTAGATAAAATGGAATTTTCCCAATTTATTTATTTATTTTTTACAGTTTGATTGGACATACGATTAGAGTTCAATTAATGAATGTATATAATATACATATTATGAAGAGGTCATATGTCCTAGCTATATATATATATATATATATATATATATATATATATATATATATATATATATACACACACACAGTGGGGGAAATAAGTACTCAACACGTCCCCACTTTTCTCAGAAAACATATTTCTAAGGTGCTGTTGACTTAAAATTTTCACCAGATGTTGGTAACAACCAAATAAATCCATATATGAAGAGAAAACAAATCAAATTATTTTGCAAATTAAGTTATGTGTAGTAAAATGAAACGACACAGGAAAAAAGTATTGAACACATGAAGAAAGGGAAGTGTAGAAATGCAGTGAAAGCCCAGACTGCTGAAATCTCTCAGTAGTTATTCAGCATCCATCTGCCCTTTGTCAGTGCTTCAGTCAAACATCTACATTATCAGGATGATGAAGATGAAACCCAAGTGGACATTTCAGCAAGACAATGATCCAAAACCCAGCCAAGGAAACTCTCAAATGCTTTCAGAGAAAGAACATCAAGCTGTAGAATGGCCCAGCAAATCACCGGACTTGAATCCAAGTAGAAAATACAAATCAGATTTGATAGACAGGACCCACAGATTCATTAAGATTTTTACACTCTGTCGAAGTCTGTGAAAAACGTACACCTGAGCAATGAATGTGTCTTCATTCTCCATATGAGAGACGTCTTTAAACTGCCATCCATCACCAAAAATTCTTTTATAAAGTATTAAATATATTTTACATTTTTTGTTTTGTTATATTTTTATGTTTGTATTATTTGGGTTTTTACCAAAATCTGGTTCAATTCCATGTCAACTTTTAGAAATATTATTCCTTCTACTTCCCATAACTTCATTTGTAAACTAAATACATTTCTTTTCTTTTTATACATCTATGTATTTGGTTGTTATCAACATCTGGTGAAAATGTCAAATCAACAGCACCTTTAGAAATGTTTTCTTAGAAAAATGGTGACATGTTGAACACTTATTTTGGTCAAACTTTATTTTGATGGTCTGTTTGTTGACTATGAGTCACATTGCAACTAATTTTCATTAGATTATAAGTACACTGTTGGTTGGGGTTAGGGGTAGGGTTAGTGTAAGTTGACATGTACTTACAAAGTTACTTATAGTCAGTTAAATCTCTGTTGTATCTCAGTATCAACAGATATTAAGTAGACAGTCTAATACTCAAATGGACCATCGAAATAAAGTGCTACCCTTATTTCCTGCACTGTATACCTTTTTCTTAGACATATACTGCACAAAGATTTCAATAATTACTCAATCTACACATTGTTTTCACCTGCCAGAAGGGAAAAAACAAAAACAATTAGCTCACATATTAGTTGTTTTCACTTTATTCCAGATCAACATTGTCCACTTGTGTGGGAAGTATTATTTTAGCATTAGAGTCTGTAGATTTATCAACTTAAAACGAGTTTAGACGTATTCATGTTTATTTCATATGCTGTGAAACAGACCAGCTTGTGTTCTTGGTTAATTATATCATATGCAGATCGTTATTTCAGGTACAGTATTTAAAAAAACAAACAAACCAACATATCATGTAAAGCACATTTCACAGTTCCATCACCAACTTCCAACTTTATTAGTATCAAACCACTGCTACAAAATTACATCAAACATGATGAAAATGAACTTGCATACGTGCTATACACAATGTAAGCTTTAAAGTAATTAAAGTATATGATTCTTTTTTTTTTTTCTTGACAAATATCAATATATATCAATGCCACTTAAAGCCATATATGTCATTCCAGTGATCTAGAGCCTAAAATATACAACTATATCCCTGGTGGCTAAAGTATCTCCATACACATGTAAGTAAAGATGACCATTTCAAATTTCTCATCACAGAAATTTCAGCTTCAAGAGTTTAGGAAATAAAAGTACAGCCAACCCGAGATGGTTACAATGTCCATTGTATACTTTGTCACCAAATTGAACGCAACCAAATGAAAAAGTACCAAAAATCAATGTATATACAAAAAGAAATGAGTAACCAAAGCTCACCAAATGTTTCCAAAAAAAAAAAAAAAAAGCATTAGTAAAATTTGGATCGATCTGGCGGGTGTCCTCTGTGCTCAATTACTCAGTAGCAGACGGGTGGTTTCACTGGTGGACTTATTCCACTTCACAAAATAACTGCTTAAGATATGAACGGTGCCAACACAAAAATAGTCCATGCCATTCAAAACAGCTAGCAACAAATTACCAGGCCAACCGACATCTAATGAGACATAACAGTGAATAAGAGAGAAGAGTGTGTTTTCATAAAACCCTGGACTTGAGTTTGAAATTTGATCCCTTGCTTTCTTTTTTCTTTTACGTAAACGCCGAGACACAGAGCTCAGCAAAAGACGGCTCTGTTAAAAACCTTAGCATTATCAAAACCACTGCATCAGTGCTTGGCTAACTTATTTTCCAGCTCAGTGAAAATAATGAGCGAGGGAGGCTGACAAACACTTGATGGCGAGGAAAACAAAACAACGGCAGCGACTTTATTATCCGTCCGCGAGTGTTTCTACAGGCTAAGTACAGTCATGGCGTCCGGTTCGTTTGTCATCACTTTCGTATCATTTGAAGGTTTAACACAACAGCGGCGAAAAGCGAATCGGGCTTTCGGGAAGGATTATAGGTTTTTGTTCTTTACGGTGCTCCGTGGAGTCAATTAGAATACTGCGAAACTGCAATTACTGGCAAGCGTTTTGAAAAGGACAGAGGTTTATGTAGATTACTGTCAGGCTGCTGGGAGAGTGAGCGCTCGCAGCTGGTTAATGCAGCAGCCTCCAGCTCTCCGCAAAAATCATCCTCCAGAAACTGACAAAGGCACAGGAAGAATTTTATTAACTGCCAGGTCAGAAGAATCGCCTCCCCTGACCGCACACACAGCACTCTCAAACCGACTTTCAAAAGAGTCCAGCCAAGACAGAGATGGAGCTGACAGGTTTTTAATCATTGAAATACCGCCTACCACCCTCATTCTGTCTCGCCAGCAGCCCAGCTCCAGATAGGAGATGAAGTATCTTAAATGTTTGGGGCTGTATTTGTGCGCTGATACATCTACTTTTCGGGGGGATTTATTTTGGAAGGAAAGAAAAAACTCAAATCAAGAAATTGGCGAGTGATCCAGGAAGATGTTGAAACTCCAGGGGTCTCCTTGGGCTAAAACTTACCAAGTTGCCTACAGCAATTCGAACCCATTCGAAAAAAAAAACAACAACATAAAACTGAGTTTTCAGGACTAGCAGCACCATGCACTGGATATCTGTGGCAATTCTTCGAATTAGCGCTTGCATGATGTGAGCCATTGAACTCTTGAATAGTCATTGAATATTAATGCATGTCCAGGAATGTGATTATCAAGTCATTAGACGCTCAGAGTGAAGAATCTGCAGCACATTTGCCTGTTATTTACAGACTGTTTTTTGAAAGGCTGTAACTTTCAGGAGAATTATGCATGCATGAATGCGTCTTGTCTGCTGTTTTTATCTTGATATCCACTTACGGGGCTTTAATGATGCTTTAATGAGCTCTTTGTTGATGATTTATTCACAATATTTATTAAAAGAGCATGTGCTACCTTTATATCTTTACAGAACTCAAAACTGTCAGACGTCTGAAAAAATGCCCTCTTTATTAGCTGTTCGTTTCGACTCAAATAATTAAATAGGAGCCAGAAATACTGCGCGACGATGATCGCTGTACCGTATGGTAGATATGAACGGCAAACGAGAGGCTTAGACATGAAATGGCAACAGATCATATCAATTAATACTTTTAAAGGCACATTTTATACAGTACTTGCTTCTAGGGTGGACTCGAAATGTTATTTCGTGTTGAAATGAAACGCGGTATATTTACTGTTCAAAGCTACGGCTGTTAATCTGCGATTATGGAGGTTTGTGGTGAAGATAAGCAAGTGCGGTGTTACTTTTTTTACATGACAAGAGCCAGGCCTCGGTATTAACACAGCAATGAATATTTAAACGTCCCCCGGATTGATCTTTGAGGCTTTCAGATTTGTAATAAGCGAAAGGACGTGTAAGTCATACCTCACAATATCTGTTAAAAATGTACACTGATGACTTCTCGTGTCATTTAAAATGTATCTGTGCAAAAAAATGATACCTAAAAAGAATGTAAACTCGTCAAGCGTCAACCAAACAGCCTAAACACAGTCCGTATGGGAAAGGACCCAATATTGCACACCGAGCAGAAACAATTCTGTGATGATTTTCACATGAGAAGAGCATTTCATCACTGCTCAAACAGACAGGCCTAGTGATGATCAGCAGTGTGGAACACATCTCATTAAGTCAAAGCAGCCTCGAAACGGGTTTTGTTCTCAAATTATCGATTTATGGTAAGTGGCCACCTTAACATACATATTAATTTGACATGCAGCACATTTATAATTTCTGCACATCGTAGTATACAACAAGTGTGTGGGAACTAGGGTAGAGGTTAAACTAAACCTAGACACTGGCTCTACCGATAAGATAAAATGAGTTCTACTTTCTTCGAATATACACACACGTGACTCGTTTTTCTATTATACCGTATGACTGGTTCACACCCTCTGAGATAAAAGTAGATTATTTGATAACAAACGCTTCGTTTTTTTGTTTTTTTTTCTCCAACTTCTACTCGTTTGACAAGAATCAACAACAGTTGTGGCATCTAAAATGAAAGACAACATTGTAAACTATGCCATACTGCATACGTATTTTCAAATAATATTCATTCACATGTTTGGATCCACACTTGAAAATTTCGTATTGTCCCCACAAGGGAAGTGCATATTCTTTTTTTTTTCTGCTTCCCTATTCGAAACTATTTCACACTGACAGAAGCAAAGCAGGTAATATGTTAATACATTATAAAATCCGGTTCAAATGATCACAACCATACAACATAATCTATAAAAGAAAGAAAACATATGATATGGAGGATCGTCAGATAAGTACCGTTAGACACTGTCAATAATTTCTTCATTTGAAATGAAACATGAGCCAGTTTTGGCTGTCTTCCCTCAACTTTGGACTTTGGATTTGCCTGTTGCATTATTATTCGCGCTGCCAACAGCATAATGCCTTCATGTGCTATTATTATCTCATATCTTTTTCAATACAACATCAAATGCAACACTAAATATTTCACTATTCTTTTTTATTACACAATATAGCTCTGTTTTAAAGACCTTCAAGGCAAAAGTAACGGCTCTGTGACTCCGCTTTGTTGTTTTAAAATCTTTTACCCACGACATCAGTCACAAACAACTTCACAGAATGCCAATTTGTCTCATAGTTTTACATATCTTGAGTACAACCTAGGATTGTACAAGCAATTAAATCAGCCTAGAAAGGCGTATGATCTTCCTCGGCATAATTGGAGTCTATAGCCTAGAGTTCCAAACCATTGAGGTATGGCTGTAGATTTGGTCCAAAAAAATGAATAATCATTTCTTTTTTTACTGTAGCGTATTAAACTAAAGCTGCTCTTCAATTGTTCGCTTCGCCTTTGACTCTATTACTTCTGATATCAATTTCAATATCTCTCCCTTTGTGGAATCTTAAACAGTGTTTCTTGGTTCAATGGATTTAAATGAGCTCAGCCAAAAAAGCATGTTATTCAAACCCCTTTCCCGCTTTATAAGTACGTGAATGATGTACCAGCATGGAGAGCAAGGTGGCACACTAGGGCGTCTCTTCTTTTCCACTAACAAAGACACTAATGTCACACATCCTCACTTTCCCAAAGTGTGATTTCAGCTAATTTGAGAGCGTATAAAGGGGGACAATGTGTGCTGATTCACAAAAAATAATCAAGAAAAAGGAAATAAGAGAAGAACGGAAAACAAAACCCCTAAAACCGCATGTATTTACATGATGACAAACACCACAGAAGAAAATTACCATCCCAACATAAGCAATGCTGATTAAAATCCCTCGCCGCTTTCCAAACACACTGTACCAGATTGGATCCAGCCATCAGCAATGTCAAAGGATCTGTAAATGCTCAAAAGGGTTCTTTACAGTCATTGTGTATGGCCGTCCCCAGGGCTAGTAAACGCTGACGAGAGAAGAGAGAGCCAGGATCAGGTACCGGCAGGCCAGCAGGACTTCAGCGCCTCCTGTACTTCCATACGGAGCGGTGTTGGGTGCTGTAAACAACAGAGCAGAGACACACGCTGATTAGCAGATTCGCTCTCTCTCCTGGCAGACAGTCATAGTCTCAGTCAAGCAGTACCTCCTCGCTTTTCGTGCAAGCGGAGCTCACGCTGCCTGCCTTCACACTCTCAAATCAAGACTCGGATGCCTGAAGGAGTCCTTCAATAAGACGCCTTGTTTTAAAAACATGCTGGGTAGTTTCAAATAAGAGGGTACAACTGTTTGTCTCAAAGACGTAATGATTATACAGCTTTCTTTGCCGTGTCTTTACCCCCTGGTGCATGGAACTCCTTGGGTCTGTTTTACCTATTATGAAAATAAGTGTTTTGTATTGTGCAATGTACGCAACAACTCAATGCTTCTACAGTAGGTTGTTTAGACTGGTTGGCAAGGAGTTGCTATGCAGTATGCTATTTAATAAAATGGATTAATGAGGTAATGTTCATGATAATGACATACCACAATATAGTTATTTAAAGGTTGCTAAAAATAAGAAACATAAGACAAATGCAGTAATTCAGGGGTGTCCAAACTCGGTCCTGGAGGGCCGGTGTCCTGCAGATTTTAGCTCCAACTTGCCTCAACCCACCAACCCACCTGCATGGATGTTTCTAGAAAGCCTAGTAAGAGCTTGATTAGCTAGCACAGGTGCATCTGGGGTTGGAACTAAACTTTGCAGGACACCGGCCCTCCGGGACCGAGATGGGACACCCCTGCAGTAAATAAAATGAATTATTAATATTAATATATCAATATTATTAATATATATATTACTATATTAATAATTATTAGTATTAATATATATTAATATTAATAATTATTAATAGTAATATTGAAATAAACATTTAGGTAACACTTTACAATGAGCCTGTATTAGTTAATTATCATTAAAGTCCACATGAACCGGATGCTCCAATCATTTTTTTTTTGTTATTGTGAAGCAGTTCCTGGAAAAAAAGAATACTAAAAGAGAAAACAGTGGGCGTGGCTTGTTTTTTCTACTGCGAGCTGATTGGATGAAGTAAAGTAGGCATTTCATTTAGAAAGATCAGGAAAAGGGTTTGGGGAGAGTATTTACAACCTAACAGACTCCTCCTCCTCACTATTTCTGTTTGTTGTCAAAACTGACAGTAAGGGGGCGTGGTCAAGTATGTTAGCTACGCCCAATACCTAAAAATCTCGTAATCTGAAGCTGCGTCTGAAATTGCATAGCTCCATACTATATAGTATGCTAAAAACAGTACGCGAGCCAAGAATTCATTCAGTGTCCGAATTCATAGAACAGTAAGTACCCGGATGACCTACTACTTCTGGCGAGATTCTGGTGTGTGCATCAGATGGAGGCTATGCTATCCCATGGGAGTGAAGCAGTGCAACTAACATGGATAAGTCACATGATGATGACAAAATGGCGGATGTAGTACGTCCGAGTTCGGTTCAAACTGCTCACATTCATACTGTACAGAACGTACTTTTTTAACGGCCGAGTAGTACATTTAGATTCAACCTTCAACCTTTAAATTGTGCAGTAGCTACTGAGAAGTAGGCGATTTCGGATTTTTCAGATTTTAACTGGGAAAAATAAAAAAAGATTTAATTTTTGATTAGAAGGGTAAACTTTTTTTTTAATGACTTGCACAGATGAATTGTTCACCACAAAACTGGCAATGTGAGCTAACAAAATCATATGGCTAGTTTTGAATTCATTTATACTTTTATGTACTTACTATCAACAGACAGGATTAATATATTTATCACAGTATTTATTTATCTATGTTAACGTTAGTTTATAAAAATACAGTTGTTCATTGTTAGTTCATATTAACTCACAGTGCATTATACAAGCATGACTTTGCATATAGTGAATTAGTAAATGTTGAACTATGATTAATAACTGCTGTACAAGTATTGTTCATACTTAGTTCATGTTAGAAAACAGATTAAGTAATGCAACCTAACTTTAAAACGTGCCCATATATATTTTATATACAGACACAGGATATCTACTTAACAGTAGCATTCAAGTAAGACACGATACAGAAATTGAAAACAAACAAAAAAGGTCCTCACTGGATGGATTTACCTTCCACTAATTATCATTAAATCTACTGAAGTGATTTAGTAAAGAGCGGTAAGGGATTTTCTCTTTTTATTTTTTGGCTGCTGATTGATTAAAACTCGATACAGAGGGCACCAGGAACACGAGGCCATGATCTACTGTATATAATAGCAATGAGGATATTCAGCAAGATGGTGAATTCAACATAATTTGGTGTGTATGTGAAAAGTGAAGCTCAATATAACACTGAAGAGAAATGTATTTATTTTCTCATTCCTGCAAAATGTGTCACTATTTTTATAAAGGTATAGTTCACCCAAAAATGAAAATGACCATAATTTACTCTGCCTATAATGTGGTTTTAAACCTTTACGAGTTTCTTTCTTCTGTTAAACACTAAAGAACATATTTTGAAGGGTGCTGGGACTGATTGACTTCCACAGAAGGAAGTAACATTACAAAGGAAATCGATGGGTCCCAGCAACAAGCAATTTTCTAAATCTTTTGTCCTCAACACAAGTAAGATGCTCAAAAAGGTGAGTATTTTTAGGGTGAACTACCCCTTTAAGCAGTCCTGCACTGCACATGTATGTACAGTGGGTGATACTTCAAAGCGACCATTAACATCACGTGTGGTGCCGTGGCAGTATTAAGAGAGCAGTTTGCAACTATGCTGCCAGGGGGCACAAAAGGATGGAATAGGAATGAACAGAAATATACATTACCTGTCAATACCTTCTACTTGTAAATAAAGATGAATAAACGAAATAAAGCATTATAATTCCTTTATTAATTATTACAAATTTGTTAACAAACTTTATTATCATTGTAAACTTGTTAAGTCCAAACTTAAGAAATAAAAAGACAACTAAAATAAAAGTACAAACATACATGCATAAATACACAAATACACAAACAAATTAATTAATTAATTAATTAATAAATGGATGGATGGATGAATAAATAAATAAATAAATAAATAAAGCAGTGTTTTAGCCTAAATATAGCGTTATGTACAATGTTTGTTATTTTAAAGTGATAGGACAAAGAGTGTCAATAAATAAGCTTATTCATTTACAGTTTTCATTTACTGCATATACAGTATGCTGTACACTGTATGCTGTCAACATAACTAGACAAATACTGCTCTATTTAAAATGCTGTGATTTTTAAAAGTGCTTCTAGTAATAAAAGCACACCTTATCAATAGTGACCAGTTTCTAGTACTGGTATATCATGCAACACTATACTGTAGCTTACCGCACACTGTACCATACATATACTTTTTCCAAAAACTTATAATGATTCTTAGCATGGCTGTTCTGCTATGGATGTTTGCCAGGTTACTGCTATGCCTTCGCTATGGTACTTTGAAAGGTTCTTAGCATGTTGCTTTGTGGTAGAGTGTTCTGGTTGGTTGCTGGGGCGTTGCCATCTAGTTGCTAAGAGTGGTTCTTTGTATGTTGCCATGAGGTGGTCAATTATTAAAAAACAGGATTATTTATGTCTGCAGCATGCAGTCACAAGGCAAAGTTTAATCTCCAAGTATGACTAGTAATAGGGATTCTTGCCTTAGCACTGATAAGCCCATGCTGACGCTAGCTATGCTCATATTTTCACAGCGAGCACAGATCTCAGTGGCAGAAAGCCTTCAGGTCTGTCCCCGAAGCAAAACAACTTGAGTGTAGTACTCAGGAGAGGCGCTTCTGAACAGGTGTGAGAGTGTGCAGGCATTCATCTTCATGAGAGTTTTTGTTTCCCAGCTCTGTTAATGACAGACACTGGCCTACCTAAGGAGATTAGTACATCACACAAACACACACACATTCTGGAGATTATTATGTGTCCTGGCGGTAGATGTACTGATTTTCAGTAATAAAATAAACACGCATGATAATGTTTAATGTGTGCACTTCAAAACACTGAGAATAATTATTCATCATCCAAACTTTAAGAGTGCCTTTCAAGAATGTTCATCATTAAAAGCTATTTATTTTCAAGCATGACCTTTTCACATTATTATGATTGAATTATTATTGATTGAATATGTTCATATTGTTTAAGTATTTATTATTCGTTAACACTTTACAAAAAGTCTCCATTTGTTAATATTAGTCAATCAAACTAAACCGATGATGAAATTTGCTTGCAAAGCAATTAATTAAAACATTTGTTTACTCGGAAAATGAATGCGCAATAAATCATTGCTATTGTTATTACACCTGTAATGTATGGCTTTTTTGATATATCATCAATATTGTGATAATATATCATGAGCAATTATCGCAACAACTTTGACATTGCCATATACCTGATTTTTGTTACACCAGCACATTCTCTGATGCTTCTGTTTGTGTGAGTAATTTGCAGAAACATGTGATGACAGTATCTAATGGAGTCATTATGATATGGATTCATCTGTTTTCCCACATTGGAAACCGCAATAAGACTGAATCACAGCATCAAATAGCACATCTGACAGTAATAAGTATGTTTGTGCATAGAAGGTTGATAAAATAATTGCTTTGTGACAAGTCCTCTCCCGAATTGTGAAAATGGGAGCTCAAAGCTCAGATGAAAAGCCGCACATCCATTTTCCCTTCCATTCCAGCTTTTACGGCTTTAAATTACCAGCATTGCTTAAAAATCTCCATACCAAAAAATTACAGCCACCTGCAATGAGACGGGCCCGGAATATCAGAAATGGGTTCGCGAGATAGAAAATGATGCAAATTGTGATGATGCGCGTGAGGCCGGGGAGGAAACGAGGAGAGAAAACTGCCCTGTACACTGCGGCTTCATTCTGCCTCCATCCAAAGCACCGGATAATGACACAGTTTTTGCTAGGCAGCCGGTAACCATGAAAACAGCTCACATCCTGCATTGGCCCCTTTGCCAGAGCCACGGAGTGTGCACAGCGCTACCAATGCAACACAATCATTCGGGCTATAGGCACCTGCTGCAGGATCTAACTATTTGTTAAAAAAACAAACATGCCATATGGTCTGTGAAAGGTAAAAGGACAAAACGCTTGGTCCCCACTGTATATTTCTTTCCCGCGCCCCGTCGGACTAACAGCTACTGTAACGTCAGAGATGATTCAGGGTCGTGCCAGAAACATCCTATCATCTGCCACTGGAAGCAATTAAGGAAAGCACCAATATTACCTGCCTGGCTGCGTTGCACTGTTTAATATCCCACTGCGTCTAAATCAGTCTGTTGTTGTGACGGTGCAGGTTGTTACTGCACTTGCCATTTTAATTAACTCAAGCCCTCCCCATCCAGACAGTGGCTGCCTTGTGATTACTCTGCTTTAGGTCCAAAGTGTGCAAATACAGTGAGAAAAGAGGTTATTGAAGAGTCCCGCAGACGGATGAGGGAAGTCGGTGCAGGTATTAAGAGTGCGGTGACATTTCGCGCCGAAAAACAAATCGTCGGATTAACCGACGGCATATCTTGAGATGCAAGAGCATCAATTTCCTCATTAAGTTCGGATCAGGGAGTAATCAGTCATGCGCGTCTAAATCATGGTTATGCACTCTATCTAAAGCACACAAACGCCTTCCCTTCGTATGATTATGAAGAGTACACGTATTATAATTCTGCATAATGACTGCCGAGGAAAGGCTTAAGGCCATGGACAGACGTTTCCGCATAGCTTTATATTTATATATAAGACTAGACTCCAATTAAAGCAAATGAGAGCTCTCTCTCAGTCCTCCATTATGCATTTGTTTTGGTTGATTTAGTTAACAGCTTAAGTTTTTAGGCATAATGTTGTTGGTGTGACAGCGCAGAATAAAAAGAGGGGCTGCTAACCTATAATCAGCTGCTAGTTCGAGGCCCACCATTCCTTTTAACTGGCACAAGACCCGTCGTTAAGCTGCTTAATGAATTTCATTCAGAGCTCTCGCTTCTTTGTGCTGCTTTTATGCTATGATAAAACAAGTCGCAGTTGTAATAAGACCATTTCCACAGTTTTATTGTTATTGCTGTTATTATATTGCTGTAAAATAAACAGTTTTGGTTTCTGAATTTGAATAAAATAAAAAAAACATACAAATAAAAAGGAACTGGTAGTGGATACATTTAAATAAATCAAAGTACTCCAACGATGTTGAGTGAAGGCAGATTTATTAGCCCCCTATTTATTTTTTTTAATATTTCCCAAATGATGATTAACAGAGCAAGGAAATTTTCAAAGTATGTCTGTTAATATGTTTTTCTTCTGGAGAAAGTCTTATGTTTCACCTAGAATAAAAGCAGTTTTTAATTTTTGAAAAGCCTATTTTTTGTTTTCGAGTCTACAGAACAAACCATCATTGTACAATCCCTTGCCTAATTACCCTAACCTGTTTAGTAAACCCAATTAAGCTAGTTAAGCCTTTAAATGTCACTTTAAGCTGTATAGAAGTGTCTTTAATAATATCTAGTAAAATATTATTTACTGTCATCATGGCAAAGATAAAAGTAATTGGTTATTAGTAGGGCCACCTGGAATCTGCGCGCGCAGAATTCCGCAGATTTTTAGCTCATCATTGATTTTGTTTATTTACTGGTGTAAATGTGTGGAAATTTATATTTATTCAGTTTTTAAATTTTTCAGTAATATTATAATATTAAAGTACTATTTTCTGTCTTTTCGTAGAGATTTTGTATGAGACTGGCTTCGTTTACCAAATAATGTAGACCTAATTGAATTTGCATTGTATACATTAAATAAAAGTTAAAAAGGTATTGTTTTTTATTTCATATATTAAGGTTTTAGTTACGATATTCCCAAAATCATTCCGCATAAATCTGCAGATTTTTAACAAAATACTCAGCAGAAATAGCAAAAAATGTCAGCAGATTCCGTCTGGCCCTAGTTATTAGAAAAGTGTTATTAAAACTATTGTTTAGAAATGTGTTGAAAAAAATCTTCTTTCCGTTAGAAAAAAATAAACGGGGGGGCTAATAATTCAGGGGGGCTAATAATTCTGACTTCAACTGTGTATATATAAATATATAATATATATATAAATCCTTTTTTTAAATTAAAGCAGTCAAAGTCAATGGAAAATCAAAGCATCCTTGATATCTACACAAATTAGAGCTTACTCTGCAATAATAATATCCTGCAAATTTCTGAACTCAAAAGTAGCCCCCAGTCAGAATTATGTTGTTCCCTTTCAGCCAGTGATAATGGTCACTGAGAGCAAAATCGAGAATGAAAAAGGTTTTTTACAAATACTGAACAAGTTCTGGTGCAATTTAATTTTTAAAAAGTCCAAACAGACAAACATATTTATCAGACAAGCTGAAAGAGCACATGATTTTTTAAAAATGTCAATAGTCTAGACTTTCAGTAAGTTCCACTTCCTGTTATTCTGATTTAAATTCCACCTAAAAGCATGGTTCAGCCAAAAAATGAAAATGTACTCATCAATTACTCATCTTCAAGTGGTAATATCTGACTCCCATACTATTTTTTTCCTATAAAAGTCAATGGCTAACACTTTTCAAGAGCCTTCAAAGTATATTCTTTTATGTTCAAGTGGATGGTGAGTAAATGATGACTGGGTTTTTCATTTCAAATTCCATTCAAATACAAACTTACAAACTGAACTTAAAGCTTAAATTCAGTATTTTGCGCAACCCTGATGGCCCTTAGCATCAATCATTGGTTCATTATCAAATAAACTGATGTTCAATATCCGTAAAGTCACCTGTTTTGATTTGTACTGTTTAGGAATCATTCCTGGCTAAAACACACAACATACAGCACCGAAGACAAAGCACCAGTTTACATAATGAAATGAAAGCAATCATCTGAATGGCGGTTATGTGAGTGTGGCTGTATCTCCAGGTAATCTGCACAGACGACGGCTGGCTGCAGTTCTTCTCCCTGGAGGCTAGTCTTCTCTGGCTTCGAGAGAAGGGTTCAATGTCCTTGACCATCAATCAGTGGCCTATTGTTCCCTCTACTGCCTCCAGAGAAAGCCTCGCCACGCGGGCCTAAGCTTCTGCCGAGTCCTTGGCAAACTGGCGTAAATCCCACATCTCCAATCTTGGATTTGACAAATATTCCCTTTAAGTCCTCCTTCAGTGTTTCTGCTCTCCATATGATAAACTACCTAATTCCCTGCCTCATAATAGAACAAACATGAAAAACGTTTTGTTTTCCTTGGCTTGCTGTCGCACAAACACTGAACCGAATGGCATCGTTGTTATGTGGCGTGTACTTGGAAGTTATGAAATTTACCTTGGAGTGCTTTGCACATCAAAAATCCGCAAATGAAACGGCATCAGAAAGATCGCCAATGTAACATTCATTTAGCACAATTAAAGGGATAGTTCAACCAACAATGAAAACTTTGTCATCATTTGCTCATCCACCGAACCTGTTTGAATTTCTTTCTTCTGTTGAACACAAAGATATACTCAAGAACACTGGTAAAAAAATAACTTCCATAGTATTTCCCCCCTACTATTCAATTAATAGATGCTTTTTCCCAACATTTTTTAAAATATCTTGCTTTATGTTCAACAAAAGAAACTCATAAAAGCTTAAAACCACTTCTCGTCGGTTGTTGTCCTTACAAGTTGTGGTGTTGGTGACAGTTGTGTGGTGCAGTCCCGCCCCGTCCTCCACTGTGATTTAATGGCTAGATCAAAAGTGACACTGATGGGAGCTGCAATTTTCAACTTTAAAATTTTCACCTGGAAAAATGATGAATGCTCAGTACTGACTGTAAAACATCCACTCTGTGCCTCCCTACAGTGCGGCTCTCCAAAAATGCAGCACTACCATTGACAACAACAGAAAACAAACTCATTGCTCCATTGGGCACAAAGCCTTAAGCCTTCATTCACACCGAATGCATCTTTGCTTCTAAAAATGCGAGACATGGAGCACAGGTATGGGTTTAGGAAAAGGGCAGCGCAGTGCGAGATCTACGTGACGCGATATTATGAAAGTGATGTAATGACAATAACAGACCCATTATAATAAGCGCTTGAAGATGCATCATAAACTGTAACTATTCTGGACAAAGCCATGATAGAACAATAAATACAACAGTTGTCATGCCAACTACAGTATAAGCAAAAGCTCACAACATTTGCCCCTCCTCCAAGCTGTTCTTATTGGTCTACTGATTTTGGACCTAACAGTAATAAGCTGCACTGTATAAGTTCAACTGTAAAAGTTGAAGATCTTTCAACTTGACACGGCGTCTACAAAACGAGGCGCTTACAGTACATGCACAAGACGTGAGAATAATGATCAAACACATCTGTCAAGCACATGTTTACACTGAAAAACAATAGTAAAGAAGTTATTGAAGAGGAAACATGCATTCTGTGTGAACAGCCCCTTAGGAAGCACTTAAAAAGTACAGCCTTTTTCCAAGTCCTTCTTGAGCAACTACTTATAAATGTAATAATACATACTGTATTACAATTAATATGATTTTTAAATGGATTTTAAAAGCACTCACATACAACTACAAAAAAAAACATTAAAAGCACTCAAAAATTCCCTATTTTTCTTGTGCTTGATTAAAATGGTAATATTTGTTTTACAATAGTTGCCAATTCGTTTAAATTACCAACAAGTATATTGCCATTTAGGTGACACGGTGGCTCAGTGGTTAACACTGTCACTTCACAGCAAGAAGCTTGCTGGTTTGAGTCCCAGCTAGGCATGGGCCAGTATAAGATTCTGACGGTATGATAACCTTGGATAAAAATATCACGGTTTCACAATATTTTGATTACTGCTCTAAAATATATTCTTTTTAAGTGTAAAAAACACATTTTATTATGAGAAACATTTGGTATATACAGTATGTCCCCCTTTATCAATGCAGAGTTAATGATGGCAGTTGACCTTGTCTGTTTGAGTGTACTATTTGAGTGTTGTTGTTTTTTTTTTTCAGAATTAGCCATGTGAATAAAGGCTTTTTAAATTTTTCACATTTTTCCAGTGCCTTAGACTGATTTTTATTGGAACATTTAATTTATTTTGGAGCAGTAAACATGTCAGGCAAAATAACGAAAACAGATCACTGACTTCTGCTGTCTTCGTTAGTTTCAAAAACACAAATTTAAAACGGCATCTTTCTTTTCTGCTGGAGATACGGTTGTTCTAAAAACAACAACAACAACAAAACGGAAATAAAAAACTCTTAAACATACCTTGGGCACGGTATTACAGAACATTTTGGTGGTTTAAAAACCATGACTTTTCCAAACCGCGGTATACCTTGAAAACGGTTATCGTCCCATACCTACAGTAGTCTCGGCTGGGTCAGTTGGCATATGTGTTGAGTTTGCATGTTCTTCCCATGTTCATGTGGGTTTCCTCCAGGTGCTCCGGTTTCCCCCACAGTCCAAAGACATGTGCTATACTGTAGGTGAATTGACTAAACTAAATTGGCTGTAGTGTATGTGAGAGTTAGATGTTTCCCAGTACTGGGTTGCTGATGGAAAGGCATCCGCTGTGTAAAACATAAGCTGGATGAGTTGGCTGTTTATTCCACTGTGGTGACCCCTTGTGAATAAAGGGAATAAGCCGAAGGAAAATTAATGTATAAATATAATAGCATTTAGAACATTATTTCTAACTACCTTCACTCATCTAAAGTTAAAATGTTGATAATATGTAAACATCTGAAAACACGTCATCTTTCAAGTTCTACATTAATTCTTATTTTTTTTTAACTCAGAGGAAATGCCATCAGTAGTCAGTAAAACAAAACTGTTTTATTTAACCTCTATAATGTAAATCCAGCCAATTTCTCAGAACTTTTGTCCAGCTGTACAAATGAATGAAATGATTTCACAAATACAATGTGTGAAAACCATGGTGAAGTTCTTTATTTATCTGCGAAATCAAAACACCGCAGTGAAACAGTGTGAAAAAAAAAAAAAAAGATTTCTTCATTTATTCATTAGGGCTGTCAATTTAACACATTAATTTAGTGTAATTAAGCAGCTCTGAATGAGTAAGGGGTTGTTCAGACCGTTATTGAATTCAAAAACAGCTGGATGGAGTGCAAACAAAATGGAATAAAACGCAGGGGTCTCGAGATGTGTTTTTCCATATTGAATTACTTCTAACACAACCGAAGTTGGCAGGCTGTACAACAAGACACGACTTGATAGGAAAAGGTGCCAGTCTGAACCACATACATAGACCTATAGTTAAAAAACAGAATGTAATGTTAAGGTATGGAAAATCTGAAACACACACATTTTTCTTTGCTTTGTTTTTGATTATATTGTTAATTGAAGAACATAACGCATTTTTTCAATCACTCTAATATTCATATATATGAACAAAGAAATTCAAACAAAGAAACAAATAATATTACTTTACTCTGTTTTAATTTCTCTATTTCAACTGTTTTTAATATATTTTTTCTGAGCCAAAAAAGAATAATCATCATCAGTGCTTCCCACAGGTTTGAAATATACTTGCGGTGGTAGCCAGGTTGAAACACTCCATTTACTCACCATTTACTCACATCACATAAATAGTTAATTATGATATAATAATATAATATATATATGAGGGCGCCACGGTGGCCTAGTGGGTAGCATGATCGCCTAACAGCAAGAAGGTCGCTGGTTCGAGCCTCGGCTGGGCCAGTTGGCATTTCTGTGTGGAGTTTGCATGTTCTCCCCGTGGTTGCGTGGGTTTCCTCCGGGTGCTCCGGTTTCCCCCACAGTCCAAAGACATGCGGTACAGGTGAATTGGGTGAGCTAAATTGTCCATAGTGTGTTTGTGAGTGTGTGTGGATGTTTCCCAGGGATGGGTTGCGGCTGGAAGGGCATCCGCTGCGTAAAACAAATGCTGGATAAGTTGGCAGGTTCATTCCGCTGTGGCGACCCCGGATTAATAAAGGGACTAAGCCGAAAAGAAAATGAATAAATGAATGAATATATATAAGAATAATTATATTATAATAACATTTTTACAATAATTCTATTTATTATGAAACCGTTATACACTGTTTCTTTTCAATGGGTTAAATAAAAAATAAAAAGGACTGTTGAAAGACTGTAGTTCTTATGGCTACTTTCAGCAGGGTAACGCGCCATGCCATAAAGCGTGAATCATCTCAGACTGGTTTCTTGAACATGACAATGAGTTCATTGTACTCAAATGGCCTCCACATTCACCAGACTCAATCCACTAGAGCACCTTTTGGATGTGGTGGAATGGGAGATTCGCATCATTAATGTGCAGGATACAAATCTACAGCAACTGCGTGATGCTATCATGTCAATATGGACCAAAATATCAGGAATATTTCCAGTACCTTGTTGAATCTATGCCACGAAGGATTAAGGCTGAAGGCAAAAGGGGGTCGGGGTCCAACCCGGTACAAGTATGGTGTACCTAATAAAGTGGTCGGTGAGTGTATACAGTATGGGCATTTTTTTAAATCATAATTTCAAGATCGCCATGCAGCCACCCTAACCTGATTTCAGGAAATAGGACATTTTCATGGAACAACATTCCAATCAGCCAATCAGAATTAAGGCATACGTTTACTGTTTATGTTAAGTTTAGGCTTACTGTTAGGTTTAATAATAATAAATAATAATAATTCCTTACATTTATACAGCGCTTTTTTTCTGGGCACTCAAAGCGCTTCACACACAATGGGGGGGATCTCCTCATCCACCACCAGTGTGCAGCATCAACCTGGATGACGGGACGGCAGCCATTTTGTGCCAGACCGCACACCACACACCAGCTGATTGGTGGAGAGGAGACAGAGTGATGAAGCCAATTATGATATGGGGATGGTTAGGAGGCCATGATGGACAGAGGCCAATGGGCAGATTTGGCCAGGATGCCAGGGTTAAACCCGTACTCTTTTTCCAAGAACATCTTGGGATTTTTAACGACCACAGAGAGTCAGGACCTTGGTTTTAACGTCTCATCCGAAAGACAGCGCTCACTGAGCAGTAGAGTCCCCGGCATTAGGACCCACACAGGCCGCAGGTTGGGTGCCCCCTGCTGGCCTCACTAACACCACTTCCGGCAGCAACCCAGGTTTCCCATGTGGTCTCCATGTGACTTAACATCCAGTTACTGACCGGGTGCAGCCCTGCTTAGCCTCAGTGGGCGACCATGTGAGAGTTGCAGAGAGCTAGCTGCCATTTTAGAAGTTTATGCTCTTCTACATGATTATTATCCAACTATTATTCCACTCCGTTTTTTTTTAATAGTAATTTACAAATATGGTTGGGTTTGGGGGTAGGGAATAAGTGTGGATTACATTTTCAAACAAAAACAATGTTCCAGGATCAACATACTGTATATGTTAATCCAGAATCGCATCATACTTGGCAAAATCAAGATGTGTATGCAGTCACCCTTCAAAACAAAAGGTGTTATTCATTTCCCACAAATATGTTTTTGATAAGGAATTGAAACAATTTAAAATAAAAAGCTGCTCATTTCAGAGGACTTATCAGAAGCACTGAAAATAAATACTTCAATATGTTTTCTTTGTATATGGGCTTTTGCTAAATTAGTTTGGCGCAGACACGACCTCGTCTTAGACACATTTCTGCGATACTTCAAAAAATACCATGTCCACAAATCATTATTTTAGTACATTTTTGAGAGAAAACGAAGAAAAACAATACAACTGCACAAAGACTTTCTAACAATGCGAATGAATGATTCATAAAACAAAACCCCAACGCCTCCAGTAACAATGCAAGTAGCAATTGACAGCACAAACACATGGTGAACAAGCTGTCAAAACTGAACAGCACTTGGACAAAGTCAAGTGTCTGTGCAAACTGTCTGATCACTTCTGATTTAACCACCTTGCTGCAACTCAGTTATTACGTTTCGCTCAAATGTTTATCATGTTTCTGCTGCGATAATGATAATAGGCTTAAAAATCCCAGGAATGCATTATCATAAACAGAGCCTAACGCTATGTGCGACGGTCTGATGAGCTAAAAACGAGCTAATTTCTGATTCAGAGGCGAGTAAAAAGCGCATTTCAATATTGCACACAGAAGGAGTTCACCTGACATGCTGGTAGTGAATAAAACTCCACTGCGTTTCTCTGCCTGGCCTTGAGCTTCACCTGTACACCAACACAGCGGGAACTCTTTTTGATACGAGGCTGCAGCAGACGACGCATAAACAACAAAAAAGACATTTCATTTCGCCTCCTTTATGATGCACTTTCCAGCACAGGTGGCACTTACATACCGGACTTTTTTTATTTTTATTTATTTTTTATTTTAAGAGACATATTTTGTGTGATACCCATCTGCGCTCTACTCTCTCTTTTTAAAAATTTCCACTCAAAACATTCTTTCCCTCAAAGCACGTTTCATCCTCAGCCTTGTCTGTTCAGAGCAGGGAAGCGTGAAGTTATTGCCTGTAATTGACCCAATGTATCGATTGGTCATTGCGCTGCATTTTAAACGCCACTATTTCCAGCACATAATTATGCCTACTGGGTTTTGATTAAATCGCAGTGTTGCTAAAGACGTCATCAAGCTCTTTGAGAGTGGTTGGGAAAAACAAAAAGGAAACACATCTGCTGTGGAGCAAACATGGGGGATTCTGTGTCTTTGCCTCCTTCATCAACAGGCGTCCCATGGGTGGAGTAAATAATGAGTAGCATGAATTGGAGCAGAAGCGCAAGGTTTCGTTGCTGAATCAGCCAGTAGTATAATCTGGCCATTGTTTGCCCTCTTCATCAAGTAAATGGAGATAACTGATTGAACAACTGTTTGAGATTCTACACTACTCTATCATGAATATAAACAAAATCAAATAGTTGTATGCTAATCAGGAAATCCTGCATATATACGTAT
>CAIGQQ010034734.1:6744878-6802150 GCA_903798035.1 Danio albolineatus | reverse complement strand
TGGTCATTTGCCAAGGTAGGCATAAGTTTAAAATAGTTTTGCTGTTTGCAGCGCAATATTTGTCCGAATTTTTGTCCGTTTTTACATGATCGATTTTCTAGTCCCTCCACTGAATCAGCTGTGACAGGCTGACAGGCAGGCAGGCAGAGAGAGAGAGGGAGAGAGAGCGCACGTGCTCTTTATATCTGCTAATATAAGATTAGTCTGATCACAGGTGGATAAATAACACATTCTCAGACACACGTTTCTTTTGTCAACTTTCTACTGCTTCTCTGACGAGGGAGAATCTGTATATTGGCTTTGTCTTGACAAGAAAGTGTATTCTAGAGTCTTTGAAGCAGCCAAAATCTCTGCTGTTAAATATAGGTAAAGTTTGCATAATGAAAGAACATACTGTACCAGGACAGGTAGGAGAACATTCTTCTTTATTTATCTTCTTTAAAACAAAAGCAATCAGCCAAACACGCAGGATCAGTGCGATATTTACGGTCATAAATTAATTATGAAACTTACTTGCGATCGGTCAAAAACACCTGAGAACAAATTATATAGGTTCAAATGTCCAGAGACTGACCGCTACATACACCAAAAGATTAATTATATATCCCGATTTAACAACAGCGATGCAGGAGATTAGATCCAGCCGCGGGTCTTCAGATGGTCTGACCGACGTGAAGCTTCCCTCAGGGGGAGCCGTTTGCGGAGCTGCCGCTGACCGCCTGGAGCTTCCAAATTTTTAAAGATGCGCTATCCATGCACACAAACTGCCGATTTGACTTTAAAATAACTATATTCTCGCTTGAAAAACTCTTAAAACTTGATTTTGTAGGATAGTTTATGAGTATTTTCCTAATTTTGAGAATTTCCCGTCCGCCATTAAAAGCCCTCATTGATTTCAAGCGCAGCACAAGCGAGTTGCTATATTAACTGTAAATGTATGGGAGAAGCGCATTTATTTCGAACTGTGATCAAAACTGACTGGAACTACCTGTGCGTTTCAACGAAATATACCACACCCACCAGCCAATCAGAATCAAGAATTTCAACAGACCATGGAATATATATATATATATATATATATATATATATATATATATAGATAAATATATATATATATATATATATATAATATTAATTGTATATATAACATAATAATTTATAATATATTTATGATATATATAATTTAACATTTGAAGTGGATCAAAACCATTAAACTTTCATTAAAGTTGATGAACACCCATTCTTTTGAAAAAAATCCACTTTGATCCACATACATACATACATACATGCATACATACATACATACATGCATACACACATACATACATACATACATACATACATACATACAGTAGTCAACATCTGAATCAAAATATCAATACATATCAATGATATATAAAAAATAAATAATTGATACTTTTTGCTTATAGGGCAAACCAATTAACAAGCCAATACATAAATACTTTTTTTTACAAGACAGCTTATAATACAGGGAGATAAACAATTGTTAGTTATATATCTATATGATTTCTCTCTCTCTCTCTCTCTCTCTCTCTTTATATATATATTTATATATACACAACAGTTTTGTGTGGTTCTCGAATCTGATAGCCATGCGATATTCTGCAATAACAGCATTCTTACAGCCACTTTACTCTTGTGTATTACTCCACCCCATAGAGTGACAGCAGATCAATAAACTCACTATAGTTTGACAAATATTGCTGCTGTTAGACAACATAATGTACTTTTGAGGCTTTTTAAGTGAGAATGCGGTTGTTTAGATTGCAGCTATGCAGTTTATTTATAAGGATAGTGCTTATTTTAAATGTTTATAATTTTGGAGATTCAGCGCATCGGCGGCCATTTGCTTGTCATTGAGCAGAGCAAAGGGGGTTGAAGTTCTGACACAAAATGACAACAGGGACCACATAATAAGTGCTTAGAGGAGGAAAAACTCAGCATAAATTTCCAATTACAGCTGATCAAATTATTATAAAACTGGTGACACTAAGTCGATCTCTCTTTTTTGTATGTTACCATAGTAATCTGGTAGTGTTTGTTTTGCTTTGGCTTTTTTGTTTTGCTTCGGGGTCAATTATTGTGATATCCCGATTGCAACTGAGAAATACTGGGAAATCTCTGTAGACTGATGGCATTTTATGGCGTTCAGCCTGATAATCTAAAATGTGAGCAAAATCACCTGTTTTGTCATCACTTTGGACATTATGATAGAGAATCATTCAAATACTAGCTCTAAAACTACGTTAATTAATTAAAGTAGCAATGGTTTCTGCTGTTCTGACCAGATGTCAGAACAGCAGATGCAGATGTCAATGAACGGTGGAAGAAAGTAGTTCACCTGTTCCCTGTGTTCGTACAAAAGGATTTTTAAGGCTTTCTGTGTTTGATTTTCTTTATTATACACACTATTATACCGTCGAACTGTTGTATAAACGCAATATCATATCACAGTGCGATATGACTGTATATCCTCACTGGTGGGACAGTGGGGCACTCTGCCTAGCACCAACAAACTCTAATTTACATTAAAAAAACAATCATTAGCAGTTTATAAAATAAAACAAAAGATATATTTTACACAAACACATACTTATAAATCATAAATCCAGCAAAACTGTAGACTGAATGAGAATATGTGACAATATGAATATCTAAGTTTAAACAAAAATGTCAGAAAATAATTCCAAGGTGACGATGTACTATATTAATGTGTAACATTTTCATGGGATGGTAATTTCAAGCTGTAACAGGAGTATCCGCCTATTATATATATATTTAATTAAATTAAAATCTATTATTCAGCAAGAGTTTATTCAGATGAATTAAAATGATCAATTAAAATGAACGAGTATATATTTGCTACAGTATGGCAAGACACTACTGTCACTGCTTGACATTTCAGTACCCCAGTTTCAAAAAAGAATGTATTATTTCATATAAAAATAAAAAAGGCATAACATTTAACACAGCATGTAATATAGAATATAATACCACCAACTGTGCATCATTTAATAAGCAATATAAAATTCCTAAGCACGATCTTACAATAAACCAAGATCATTTTGTCTTATGGAGCATATGCAGTGTCGAAAGACAATTCACTATTACCTTTTTAATTTATTTATATTTTTTACAACATACATTTTCCCATTTACTTACAGGTGTATGACACACATAGAGTTTTACAAAATGATGAAACATAAAAATCCAGAAAGTGTGGATAACAAAAGTCAATAAATAAGTCAATAACATTAAGGAAGAAAATATGGTATTAACCTATAACAAAATAACTTTGTATGTATATGTCTTTTGTGTGATAATACAGATTTTGTTGCTTGTCAATTGCTAATCTAGTTGTGTATTTATTTCTAAGCCTATATTAATCTGTGCTCAAAGTTTTTGCTGCTTTTATCTCGATAATTATATAAAGATGAAACTGTGGGGATGGCACCTTAAGTGTTCAAATACACCATCTGTCATGATCACCAGCGATCTAACAGCCAGAGATCGCTGGTAAAAACACACACATTTCATGAACTACAAATCTGCTTGTATACGGACTACAGATCCAGTCTGCTGCTCCAAGTCACCATCTGATTAAACTCTCACAGCTGAAGCTGCTGCTGGACTGATTACACACACTACATAAACCGCACATACACTAATCCTCGTTGCTTAGTATTGTTTGCCGTAAGTGACTCTACAACGCGTTTCCTTTGTTCCTGTCTTCCTGTGTTTTGATCCTCGCCTTGCTGTTTGTTTATCCTTGCCTGCTACCAGCCTTTTTGACCTTCCACCTGTTTTATGACCACGATTCTGATTACCCGTATACATTAAAATCTGCGATTGGATCCTCACCGCCGTTGTCAGTGTCACCATCGTGTTACACCATCATTTATTTTACTGTTCTGACAATTCACTATTATCATATGTAGGAAAAGCAGTAAAGCACCATTAGAGATTTCAACCTCCACCATTTGAAATATGATTCAAAGACAGGAGAATAAACTCTTATTGTGCAAAGCCTTGGAAAAAATGTGGATGAAAGCTCACAGTGTCCACAAGTAAGCTAAATTGTTTCAGAGCTGTGGTTGTGTTATGCAGTTCGAAGAGCGCAAAGATGACCTGCAGAATACTGAAGATCTATTTAATATATGCATTATTCCTTTCTATTCTTCATCTACTCTCTAAATCTTTTTTTTTGTTTTGCAAACAATTCTCACTGCAGCAAGGCTGGACGGGGGAAATGGTGCTTTTAGCTACATAATGCAACAAACCATTACCACAGGCAAACAAACTGTGTGCTCAAGATAAGCTAAAACTTACATTACCGTTGAACATTTGCCTAGCATTCTTTTATATCAGATATCAGACCATTAGTGTTTCGACTCTGGAAGCTTTCTGGGTCAGACACTGTATCTCATAAAAGATGAAACGTGGTACCTCAAGAGTTATCTATTTCTGTTGCTGTTTGTTTCAATACAAAATTCATGTAGCCAGGTCCGTAGGCCACATTGATTGACAGGACCGCTAGCGCTAGATGGTTTCTACAACAGCTACAATGACTCTCACAAACAAGCACTTCCGCGCGCACAAACCTTCAAATGTTATCACCATCAAATCCAGTCTATCCTTTCTTCCGTTGCTCTATCCTTTTAGGCGCTCTGACACTATCTGTGGGACTTACAGCAATGCATAAATACCAAACTCCCCACAGTGACACATGCACTTTAGCTTGATACGGATGCTGTCAAACTCCCATCGCTTCAGGCCAGGAAGTGCTTTACCTTTGTGTATGAGCCTTTCTGCGAGGGGTCAAAAATTATTGATCAGCTTTACTTGATGATTCCTGACAAATTAGGCTGGGATATTGACCCTCCTTACGACCCCCTCTGGCAGCCGTGGTGCAAATTACATTGCAGCCCTGTCAGAAATACATCCACCGCTGGGAAAAATCAAGACTGGAGCTGGAGAAACAACACAGAGGTCCTTTCTTGCTAGGCGCGTTTGTGGGTGAAAGTAACATTTAAGCTTGCAAGCTGTACGTAAACCTTGCACGAACGCTTAGAAAGATCTCAAATGCGTGTGAAGAATGATTTGAAATGGATTATCAAAGCTGTGGAGGTCTAAATTACTTAAATACTTACAGGGGTTTATGGACAGGATGTGAACAAAAAACAGAGTAAACAAATTCAGATTGAGGTAAACGTTCACCAAAATAGACATAATCTAAAACAAATCTTACATATTAAATGGATAATAAAACATTTTTGGGATGCTAATCCAAATTTGCGTGGACTCGTGAACCATTAGTTGATGGTAAAACACAAGAGGACCAGGAGAGGAAAATTAAAGGGGATTATTAATATTATTATTTTTTTTTTACAAGACACAAAAACAATACATTCGTTTTATCGATATTATTAATCATTATTACAATATCGAGGGCAATAACGTTGTCATATTGTGGGATCACCCCCAATAATGGCTTTAATTTTATAATTAGTATCGTTTATGTAGGCTATTTAAAATATTATTATTAATCTCATAACATTATGCAAATGACAATAAGGTTGCTTCTTAAATGAAATCAAATTAACACAAGGTTAATTGACATAAGGTTACTAATTGACCAAAGGTTTTCAATCTACCAGATTATGAATTTCTGTAAATATATAATATTTATTCTCAGTGCCTTATAGAAAGGAGTAGCTACCCCAATGAACAAGATGAGACATATTTAAAAGAGTAAACACTTTGCTTCAATTGATAACCATGGCACCCAACTTTTCAATTATTAGTTTACATTTACTGTAATACAATGCTGGGTCGTTGCAACCCAACATTAGGGAAAATATGGACAAACACAAAGTTAGAATATTTTTTTTTCCAAGTAAATTTCAATGATACTCTTTAACCCAACGACTGGGTTTGTCCATATTTGGGTTACAAAAACCCAACATTTTTTATAGTGTTCGAACAATTAAATTATAGTAGATCTACTGTAACTATTTAACTGGCTATATTCTGATTTTAGAATGGGTGTTTTCCAGTACTAGTATCCGCTGCGTAAAACATATGCTGGAATAGCTTTAGGTTCATTCTGCTGTGGTGACCCCTGATAAATAAGGGAATAAGCCAAAGAAAAATGAAAGAATGACTATTCTGATTCTAATCTACCATAAGTATTATACTATTACCTCTGATAAAGCTACACTCTAAAAATGCTAAGTTGATTTAACTTCAATTGGCTCCGATAACTGCCTAAATGCCAAGTTTGGTTAAAAGTAAGTAATTAAAATACATATCCATATTCAATACTTTTTTTGGATAACATAATTTTTGTTGAAATATCCCAACATTTTTAAAAATGTACCTCAAAAACTGATAAAACAAGACACTGCCAAACCAACAACTGATATTTGATCTAAAATATTATAAAGTTCTTAAAGGGATAGTTCAAAAATGAAAATGTACTCACAATTTACTCATCCTTAGGTGGTTCTGAGTTTCTTCTTTTCTATTGAACCAAAAAGAAGATATTTTGAAATAAAGGGCTACCTGATTCCAACATTCTTCTGAATATCTTCTTTTGTGTTCAATACAAGAAAGAAACAGGTTTGAAAGAGAGGGAGGAATAATAAAAGATAACAGGATTTTCATTTTGGTTGAACTATGCCTTAAAGAATGTTCCATGCAATGTTTAAGCATATAAAATGACTTTTGTTTATGATGAAATGGATTTGGTTCAGTTTCTTTACTACATAACCTAAAATACTGTATGACACAATGCACTCTATCTGTTTTATTCGGTCAGAATACACAGCTTTTTCAGAACAGCTGTCAAAAGAGAAATGCTTTTTCATGCCAGATGGTTGTGGCATCTACCAGCAGGGGCTAAAAGGGCTATGCTAACCAGACAAACCCTGACCCCTTGATCACAGCGACAAGTACCTTTAAGGCACTCGTCCTGAATGACAACAGATTCTCTTATGTGTAAAGACATGAAATTCAGTGTGTTCCAGAATTCGTCTGAATGTCCCACTCCTCTCAGCAAAGAGTCCTATCCCTGCATTACAGAGCTGACAAAGCGCTTCAAATAAGTTATGTTCATGAATAAGATTTGTAGTGTTTGAGGTATTGTTAATCTCCAGGGTGCAGCCAAATTGCCTTCTGCCAAGAAGCTAATGATAAAATGTTCACAAGCATTTTTGAAAGTGTCAGTTCTCCCATCATAATGAAAATCCAATTTTGTGGTGGTTCACTGTCAATTAATATGCTCTTTCAAAAACAGAGTGAGGTAAACCTTCTAGGTATTCTACAGTAGCCACCGCTTTCACTGTCAGACTATTGTGTGAAGGTAAAAAAAGTCACCCTGACTTAATAAAGGAAATGAATTCAGTTCATTTTCCTGAAGTGGCTGCATTATAATTCTGTAATTATACAGCGACTTCAGAATGAACCTTTCATTCCTCTGTGTTTGACACATGGTTTATTTTGTTGGTGGTAACAGCATAAACAGGCAGAAAAGAAAATAGTGGGAGTCAAACCAAAAAGTGCCTTGAATTGTAACAAAATACGGCTTATTAACAAAACACATGCCTCATGTGTTAGCACTTTTGGCACACAGCAAGTACAGGGTAGGTCGCTGATTCGAGACCAGTCAGTTAACATTTCTGTGTGGAGTTTGCATGTTCTTCCTACAGTATGTTCGCATGGGTTTCCTCGGGGTGCTCGGGTTTCCTCCACAGTCCAAAGACATGCGCTATAGGGGAATTAGATGAACTAAATTGGCCCTGGTGTTTGAGTGTGTGTGTGGGTGTGTGAATGTATGGATGTTTCTCAATACTGGGTAGCAGCTGGGCGAGGACCTGCTGCATAAAACTTATGCTGGAATAGTTGTCAGTTCATTCCACTGTGGTGACCCCAGATGAATAAGGGATTAAGCCGAAGGAAAATTAATGAATGAATAACAACAACTACAAACAAATGAAAAAAAAAAACTGACAATGAATTTGACGTGACGTTGATATTTATTTATTTCAAGATGTAGAATCTGAAATTTGTAATTATCTGTGTGTGCTTTAATTGAACTCAATTCTACTGTTGTAACATCCCCAGCTCCTCACTCATCTCGTCACTCATCACCAGCTCCTCAATCACAATCACCGAGACCAGCTTCCAGCCGTGCACCATCACCAGCCTATTAGCCTTCACTTATTTAAGCCTCACTCTGCCACTAGCCCTTCGTCGGGTATCACTTATAGACACGCTCCACCTCGCCTACCTTCATCCTCCTCTTGGACACCCTCCTGTGCTCCACACGGATCATCTTCCTCGCAACTCCTATCAGGGAAGTGACTTTCAAGTACTTTGAGATATACCTATCCTGAATGGATCCCTAACCCTATCATCCGTCCAAGTTAATGCCTTCTTCTAGTGACATTCTAAAGTCAGTTAATAAAACACTGCTTTTTGTATGTCTGACTCCTCTCGTCCTTCTGAGCGTGACAACTGTATATTATATTTGTTTTTTTTATTATTTGTTCAGCATTGACAATTTCAGTTCTGGCTATATTATCATTTGTAAATCCAAATTATTCATTTAGTGATCCATTTATTTGATTCATATTTTGAATTCATTTATGTTTAACATTCATTCATTTATTCATTCATCCCTTATTTTAGTCCCTTTATTAATCCGGGGTCACCACAGAGGAATGAAGTATATGTTTTACTCAGCGGATGTCCTTCCAGCTGCAACCCATCATTGGGAAACATCCATACACACACATTCACACACATACACTACGGACAATTTAGTTTACCCAATTCACCTATAGCGCATGTCTTTGGACTTATGGGGGAAACCAAAGCACCCGGTGAAAACCCACATGAGCATGGGGAGAACATGCAAACTCCACACAGAAATGCCAACTGACCCAGCTGAGGCTCGAACCAGTGACCCTCTTTCTGTGAGACGATCGTGCTACCCACTGTGCCACTGTGACCCCTTGTGTTTATCATTTGTTATACTAATGGTTTTAGATATTTTAGATATTTCTTATTACTTGTTCTGCTTTTAGTGCTTTTTCCATTGTTTAGTCTCATAGTGATAGTGTTTCATGAAATGTTCCTGTTCACTGATATGAGATATGAGGATATGTCTCTAATTTAAGGTCTTGTGGCCAGATGTATAATAACATTTGTTATTTTTGTGCTGTTCAGACAATGTATGAGAGCGTACCGGAACACTAAGATTACTCAACTCCTGCTCTTTTATCATTACTTCATCTCCTGCTTCTGCTCTTCTCTGGCTTCCTTCCACAGTCAACTCCTATATTGATAGCAGACTGTTAATTCAGTTGAATACTGGTTAACAGGTTTGGGTATTGGAAGCTTGCTGACTTCTTGTCTAGATTCCCGGAGAAACTGACATTTCCTGAAAAGGTCTGGCGTCCGGGGCTGGATCTTATTTATCTGGCGTGGAGAGTGTGATCTAACAAAAGTTCAACACATCTTTTGGACACGATAAAAAGATGATATTGTGACAGTCCCAATTATAAATCCAAATATAAAATACCAAATACATATCAAACCACAAGAATAAATCACAAACTGTCTAACAAGTTCTAATAAATGTTTTTTTATTTTTTATAAATGTTTTAATCTGTTAAAACTGTTTAATCTGATTAAAAGTGATGAATAAAAGTGTACAGATTTCAACGTACTGTATGACTAATGAAATATTTTCTTAAGCTTTAAAATACCATCAACTAAAGCTGATATGCTCAATCTCTGGCTCACTAGATTCCTTTTATAAGACTTGGGATTCCTTTCTTGATTACATCAAAGGTGTGCCTGTTACACCTGGTGCTGGCAACGTGTAACATTTACCATTTTATTAGAAGGGTTTTTTATTTATTTATTATTATTTTTTAATTCAATACTATTATTTTAGTTATTATTAGTTTTTCTCATCTGTTTCCAGTATGTTTAAAATTTTCTTAATTTGGTATTTATGTATTTATTTATGTATGTATGTATATATTTATTTATTTATTGTTGTTTTGTTGCGTTAATAAATGAGAGGTTAGGGGGTGGGATTAGTTTTGGACAATACATTACAGCTTACCTCTCAATATTTCATTTGCATTGTCACACAAACGATCAATAAAAAAGATTGAAATAAAAAAGCATCAACTAAGTATTAAATCATTCCTTAATAAATAAAACCTCAAGTTATACAATCTCTACAGACAAGACTCTTCAAACTCAACTTAAAATACAAGAATAACAGACAAATGAAGCTTTGCCACTTCAATTTTCTCCTCATTTATTTTCAGATCAAGTGAAATTCAGCTAATTGTGAGACAATTACACCACTTTCTTTTCTTTTCTTTTCTTATTGTTTGGCTCGGCCATGAAGAAAAACTCCAATAGTTTCAGTTTATTTTTAAGAGAGTCCATGAACATAGCATCCAAACAAATCCACCACCCACAGGGTCCTTTCATTAAAGACATCGAAAGAAACCAATACAAGACAAAAACAAATTACGCTCCTCTCTCAGGATGATCGAAAAATCCAATTATAGTTATTTGAATAAATGTAATTGAGATTAACCCTTGGAGGAGCCAAAAAAAAGAGCCAAACGTGTAAACGTGACCGCAGTCGAAATGCCATGGTCTACGTATCAATAGATTGTGAGTTCATACTGCCACTGATATGCGACTGTAAATTAAGGTCTCTTAAGTGAAACAGTTTTCCCTCTTCTTTTCCCAGACTGTGAGCGACACCTCTGCCTCAGCGCTCCCAAAGACCTGCTATTCATCTAAAGAATAAACCCACTTCAATCATCCAAATGTCAACAAAGAAAAGAAAGGACACACTATCAAAAACTAATCTCATGGAAAACATGTACAGCCGTAAGAAATAAACAACCCAGGGTAGCAAACACATCTCTGGGAATAATAATAAAAAAGTCTCTCCCCCCGCAAGAACCGCGAAACACACATGAATGAGGGAAGTCAAGGTTTTTAATACTCCTATTTTACTTTCGCTGGGAGAGGAAGAGAGTAACAGAGAAACGCTCAAAAGGCTCTGTGACAGTAAAACACTATAAAAACGAAAGCAATGCAAACTCGCTAATCCTCTTTTCTCAAAGCAGCTCAGACAAAAGTGTCTGCCAATCCCTAGCATACAAATTAGTGTTGTCAGCGCGGACAGGATGTAAGACGGGACTTATTAATGTTGATTGTTTGACTAGTCTTGCTGGCTGGATCCTCAAAAAAAAAAAAAAAAAATGATATGAAACTTTGGTGGCAATGCGGCTTTGGAAATCGCACCTTAAGATCTCTTGTCAAAAAGATCACACTGCTTACTGACCTTAATCTTTTGCACTGCTTGGAAAGAAAAAAAAATAACAGTCCCAAGGAGATTTTTTGTATGTCTGCGTGTATTCTTGATGTTATCTGAGGTGTTTAGAACATGAAAATGTAGAGCCCTTGGGAGCGCAGAGGCCTCAAGGCATATATCTTAATTTGAAGTTTAAAAAAATATGTTTAGAGCTTATAACGATGGAGCGCATGATATCTGTGATTAAAGAGATCTGATTAAAGAAGCACCCATTCCATCTCACAGAGAGAGAGAGAGAGAGTGAGAGAAAGAGCGAGAGGTGATTGGTTTGATGAGGAAATTAGATCAGTAACTACTGTGATGACAACATAAAACATCATCCAATGTTTGTTACTTAAGCATATTATTGTGGTAATATCATCTGCATATCATCTGAAGATACTTATTCTCTGTTTGCACCTGGTATTAAGATGGGTTTAGTTTATCTGATCTTAAATGGATGATGTTTAATGCAGATGTAAATGGCTTTTTGCTTTTAAACACTTCCATAGGTATGTCTGTTGCCAAATGCATGTGAACAACCACAACTTTATTTTCTGCCAAGTGACCTAATTCTTAAACAAACTTTTACATTTCAAGAACCTTTAGAAAGGTATAATACATGGGACATTCTATTAGTAATTTTTTCAGTGTACATTTTACACCACAGGTGTTGAATTTAACACTTTTCTGGTGTCTATATGAGTCCCACCAGCCAAGTGTCCAGGTTACACTTTCAAAAGTGTTGAATATATACACCTCTGCAGTGAAAAAAATATTTTAACACCAATAGGGCACCAATTTACATTTTAACACCAATAGGGCAAATTGTCCAGTGTACATATAACTCCAGAGGTGTTAAACTACACTATCTTTACTATATACGAGTCCCAACAGTTACACTTTAAAAAGGGTTGAATATATACACTTAAGCAGAGTATATTATTTTATATACCGTGTTGACTGTATTGACTCAGTCACCTCAAGTTCCTGTATGTGCAATTAACACCGATGAGGAGTATGGAAAGGCAACACCAGAATGCACACTGTTAAAGTCACAATTTAACCCACATCAGTGTTAAAAACAGTAAATGTACACTTGGATTTTAACACTAGAACACTACAGGGGCTTACACCAGAACAATTTGCTGCGTAGAAATGTACATTATCTGTCCTTGAAAAAAAACATGAATACAGTGAATAAAAAGTATTTAAACCCCTAAACATTTTTAAAATGGACTGATGGTTGATTTCTGTGAGTTGTTCTGTTATGTAGTACGTCATTAATTTGGTTCTCAGATTTTTTTCTCTTTATTAAAAAGACTTTATAAATATACAATCGCTGTCATTGTCCTTGACCCAATTAAACCTACAGCTTTAATAGTTTTCGTTATGCTAAAAAACTGTTATTTAGAATAAAACTAGCAAGCTTATGTTGTTCTCGTTTCCATCAATTGATTAAAAACATGAAATTATAAAAAAAATTCCACAAATAATTTTACAATTGTCCCCATGTTTCTGTCAGTCCAGTCACATTTGCATTGAATTTAACATACTTTATCACTGTTAAAGAGCCCATATTATGGATTTTTGAAAATGACCTTCCATGCAGTGTTTTACACAGCTCTAAGTAAAGTGAAATGTCCAGCTGAGGCTTAAATCTGAAAGTGCAAAGTGTTTAAAACGATTGATTCATCTATAAAAGAGTCGACTCATTGTTGTTTAAATGAATCGTTATTAGAACGAGTCTTTAGCCGTTTCGGCTTGACGTCAACGCGAAACATACTAGTTGCACGCGCAGACCCCGGTAAAATTGAACTCCCCGGCCCCGCCCACAGACAGGAAGAAAAAGTGGAAGCCAGTAAGTGCCTTGTAAGTAAGTAATTGCAGTAAGTGTTGTAGCATAACCAGCGGGACAGCAGTGACGTGTGATCTGAGTAATATCTAAGTAAATCTTTATACTGTTTGATGGCAGTATAAAGATTTAGAGAGAAGTTATTGACAGCTTTTTTAGTATTGGTTTTCACGTTTTGCTCTTTGTAGACGGTCCCTTAAGAAACGCCTGTGCACGGAGTTTAATATAATGCGTCCAGCGCGTAGGCAAAGCTAATTTTTAGGAAAATAAGGTTGTAGGTGATTGTATACATTGCGACGGTTGAAAAGAGGTGCTATTTGTGTAGGAACAATGTTTCGGTCATGATGAGTTATTGATCCGGAAAACACGACTGCTGCTAACTTTACTAAACTTATCGGCATTCCGGTTAAATCATGTCCCGTAGACGCTGTGCTCTGAAGTGCGAGGGAAAAGCTGTGTTCTGTTCCCTACCTGGAAACCTCTTTTCCCTACCTGGAGTGGTTGAGGTTTTTTAGTAAAATACCTGAGAATTATAGCCCCAACACGGTGCTGTGTTCACGTCATCTCTCTGAAGAGAGCTACACAAATCTACCAGCTTACGACGCGGGATTTGTTGCACGGTTGTTGTTAAAGGATGAATCAATACCCAGTTTATTTGGACCTGTGTGTTTTTCCAGTCTTGTTGACCGTAACAAGGTAAATATGGATGTAGTTGTCTGTATTGTGTTTGCTCCGTGCAGCATGTAGCGGTAGCCATTTAGCTTACTGCCGAATGAAACTATTTGTTGGCTTACAATAGTCCATGAAGTGTTAATTATTACTGAATGTTTGTTGTTATGATGAAGAATATAGCAATATGCTGTTGTACAACCGCGGTGATGCTTTTCAATATGTTCTGGCATTGGGCTGCTGACACGGACGTGACGTGGTGACGTGGTAGCGTCACGTAAAGGAGGAGCTTGGGGGAAAAGACTCGCTCAGACGATTCATATGGGAGTCGGTGGGAAAATGAGGTAAAAATAAATAGATATTATAAGACATTGAAAGTGTTTTTTAACCTTGCACACATATCATCCTGTTGTTTGGGACTTCAAAAAGTGAAATTTAACCGTTCTCAACCCACCATATGGGCTCTTTAAGGCTATGACTCATATGACATCATTTGACTGAGAAGAAGCTGACAGTGATCAAGTATGCGTTCTATCATTGAATTGTATGATTTTTTGCTTGTTTTTGTATGATTTTTTGAAGGAGAAAATGCGCGATTCTGGTAGAATGTCCCACATTTTTGACTTGAAAAGATGAGAATAAAAAAAGGGAATTACTAATTTGTTAAGTGATATTAGTTGTCTGTTTTTTATGTGTAATAACTATTCTACATTATTGTTTTCAATAGTCAAATAGCTACTTTTTATACAGTCCAGTTATCTACAAATGTATGATAAGATGTGCACGTTTAATTTACTACAGAAGGTACTGTTTTTGTTAAAGTACACATGAAATCTAAACTAACCATACTGTTTTTGTTAGCACACATTGCTAGTTTACAAATTTACACCTAAATCCCCCCTCTCAACTTAAAGGATTAGTTAACCCAAAAAAGAAAATTCAGTTTTTATTTGCTCATCCTCGTGTCCTTTCAAGCCCCTGAGATCTTCATTCATCTACAGAACACAAATTAAGATATTTCAGATGAAATCCGAGAGCTCCCTCATCTCCTATAGAGAGCAATGATCCTGAGACGTTTAAAGTCCAGAAAATTGTTCATGAAGCTTTGCATAAATACTGAAATAACATCAAATGTTTTGTCAACGTTTGTGGTTCTTTTTCTAAACTTTTGAAGACCATGAGGATAAATAATTAAGGGTAATTGTATTTTTGGGTAAACTAATACTTTAAGCTGTCAAACATGTATCTTAAATAGACAAATCTTGCAATACTGCTGAATATTGCTTGAATTATTTGCATCCTCAGCACTCTTTAATGTTAGCCCTGTCTATATTATTGGCATTGTCTGGTTTTACAGTTAATATGCAAATTACATCAGCTAATTTTGTAATATTAGGCTAAAAGGTCAGAAAAAGCCCATACAGTACATATACTGCTAATAGATATTAGCACAAAAGTGGACAAAAGAGATTGTAGACATTGCGATGCCAAGTTTAAGCAGGCCTTAAGAGTTAAAGTAAAACTGATGAATGAAAATGATTTCTGTTTGGTAGTAATCAGGATGAGCCATCCCTTAACTCACTCCATTGGTTGAGTCGGTGTTGCGGTTTCCTAAAACAAGCACAGCAATAACGTTTTGATAATGCCACAGTGTTTACACTTTTCAAGGAAATCAAGCGATAAATGGCTTACTTATAGTTGTCTCCGCATATTAAGCTGGAATAGAAGAAAGTATTTTAACATCAAAACAATTACACACATCGCCTTTTAAATGGGAACAGCTGCCTGTAAAATTACATTAAGTTTCATAATCATGCAAAAAGCCTGGCTGTGCACATGATATTTAGAAACAGCTCACACAGAAATCCATGTTCAAATCTGGCCTGCGTTATACATATAAATGCTATTTCAGCTTTCACGCTGTATTTTTTTTGTCTTCAACAAGAATAAAGAAAACACATCGTGAGAACACAAGATACAGTATCTCTCTCTTTTTTTATTTTGTTTTATTTTTTTTTAGAAGAGACTAAATATAAAAGTTGAACTAGTATTCTTGCCTGGGTATAGCAACGAAAGCATATATTAAATCTGCAAAAATGTACTTTAAAAAATTCGAATGGACCGTTCAGGATGGCTAATGTTGACTGGATTACTAAACATAAATCCAGCCAGTATTACAATGAATTTACATTTGGAGTCAAGTTTGCGCCACCTAAAAATTAATTAGGTAATAGGTCCTACACCTCACTTTGGAAATACGTGCCTCGCTGTACATTTTTACAAAACATAAAATACATTGTTCCAGGTACGTTTCATTGCATGTTTCAGATGACAAATCCACTAGAGGGCACTGTCTACATCTATGCGAATCTGAAACATGAAATTGGAAATGTTTTGTTGTATGTTTCAAGACAGGACTTGTCGTACAGATCACCTAGCGAACCACTGCCCTAATCCATTTACAAAACCCAACCAATAGTGTTTTCAAAAGCCAATCTAAGAGAAAAGTGCACTGTGAACACACAGTTTTACCTTGATTTTGCAATGCTTTTATTTTTATTTTTGTCAAACTGTTTCACCGGACTCGAACTCAAGTGCTCTGGATCACAAGTACAACACCCTACAAAGTGAAAAACCTAGCTATAATATGTCTCTGTAACTAGCATTTGTGCAAAAACGGCCATACATCGTCATACTGTCATGTACAAAAATGTAAGCTAAAGTATTTCCAAAAATGGATTTTTTTATATTTAGAATTTGAATACAGAAAAGCAAAACAAATCTGATAAAGTAATAGTTACTAAATGAGTGTGTGCAATGAACAAGGAAAAATGAGATAACCATGTAAGATTAATTGTATGTTTGGGGACAAACAGTTTGGGGATATTTTTGTTCAACCAGGATCCTGCATTTTAAACATTTACAATTAATAAACTTGAAAGAAATGCTTAATATTAACCTGAAGTTTCTGTTGCTGTGTTAAAACTAAGATAAAGGGATGAGCTCTTTAGTGGTTTAAAGCGATATGACGAATTGGAGTTATCCTGCTATCCCACACTAACTGGAAATATACTGTTCTTCCACATTTGAGAAATATACATCACAATAACTTTGTACTATTAATACTGACACTGAAAAAATGTTATCTCCTTAGAATTGAGAAGCTTTTATTGTCTAGCTTCAAGTAAAATAAAAATATATAATATACTGATCACAATTCAAATGACAAAAAAACCTTATTGCTCAAAATTTAAAAATATGGACTTATATGGTTCTTCGTCTCAAGGCCTCAAATAATAACTAGTTAATGGCTTACTTTATTTGCAGTGTAATTTTTTTACAGCAATGTAAACTTTTGAGAAAGCTTAGAGCACCTTTTGTGAACATGCTATATGGCAATGGCTACAAAATACCAATGCACTTCAGGTTTTGGCAGAAACGCAGGCAGATTCATGTATTTCCAATAAGCCTGGGTTGAAATTTTCATTTTTGGGTGAACTAACGCTTTAACGAAATCTACCCGGGGCACAACAGGGCTGTAAAGCATGTCTTAATAAGGCTTGTTTATGGTTCAGGTGAAGCGAACAGGATTTCAGCTCTGCAATGGTGAGTGAGCAGGGAAGGCTGAGGCGAAATGAAAGACAGAGAGAGACATGGAGAAAAGGTGAAGAGTGACGGAGGTTTTGCCACGTTCACGAGAGAGCACAACCTGCCTCGCTGGGCTTCAGAGATAATTGGATGGCAGAATAAGGAAGAAAAAAAAAACCTAGCCAGAGATTATTCTAGTGCAGTGAGAATCTCCTGCTATAATGACTGGAAAGAAGTTTGACTTTAATAAGACTGTAAAAGTCTGCGTAATGAAAGTACACACAGCCTGAAAGATTTCCATGCAAGTCATGTCAGTGACGAACGATCTAGCCGGTATATAACATACATCAATCCTTTGTGATAAATCATCTTTGTTTTACCAAAACGCCTCATTAGTAGCATTAGAAACAAACAAATGTCACGGTATGGCTGAACAGCAGCTTATTTGCAATAATCTTCCATTTTTCTTTCACATCAATTTCTTTGTAATAACACAATAGCTTGTGAAATACCTATTTTTTTCCCTATTATTGCATCTAAAACCCATTTTTTCCACAGGCTGCCAGCACACAATTGAGCATTTCCTAAAACCAAGTGACTTATTCATGCCTTTTCATTGAGGTCAGATCAGAATTTCCTTTCTATCAAATGTTCTTCAACTATTTATCTGCCATTTTCCATGCACTGAAACGGTCATTTAATGAGCTCCCGCGAGGAGCAGACAAGACTGTTGTGAGGAGGACAATAGCTTTATGATGCAACTTTCCCCGTTTCATCATTCGGAGGGAAAGAATTTCAATCCCTCAAACATGTAAATAAGGTAGGAAATATATTCGTATAAATACAAACCCTGAGGTTCAGAGGCCATTTAAGACACGGCAAGATAACAAGAACCCTGTCGGCGTGACAACTTGAAAGTCTGAATTAATCTTTCGGCTACAAGTTGCCTCAGCCAACCTCGCTAAACGTGATAACTGCGAATTGTTCATCCACAAAACCTTAAAATAGCTCCAAGCATTTGTTCTCAGTGAAAAAAGCATCACCATTAGTGGCTAAAGAAATAATCTTTTGCATAAAAACAAACTTTGTTCTAAGCTATAGTTGAAAAGCAGCTCTGATCTGTAAATCTGGGCCGCGCTTACTGTAGATGGCTGAACAAAAAATGCGTTCTGGCAAGAATGACAGGAGCGATTATGCATCTTCACAGTGTAACTACTGTATCATCAACAAAGAGCTATCCACTGACACTATCATTCTCATGTCATAAAAACCATTCCGTGCATATTGTAAACTGTGCCAGTGAGAAACAGATTGAGAGTTATTGACTCATCAGGGGTTTTTGCACTTGGTCGAAAAAAGAAAAAAGAAAAAGGCAGATGTAAAACACTCTCCAAGTGCGATCCATTAGTTTGCGACTTCAAATCATGCTGGAAGAACATTACTTCCCCCTTCAGCTTAGCCACATGAAAGAGGCACTGAAAACCAACTTCTTAATGACACTCCCTGTGACATTATCATTTAAAGACAATCCCATGTGCATCTTAAATTAGTAGGTCGTCATTAGGATGAATTTGAATAACGCTCAAATGTCGAGAAGGAACGAACACAGACCATGGCCTTTTGCTGTAGGCATTTAGTATAATAATGAGTCTTTCTTCAACTTTAGGCACTCTTTGGAAAAGGTTTTTTATTTTTATTTTAATGACTACCAGAGTAAAGTTGGGGGAAAAAAGACAATACATTACTAAACCATTAGTAATTGTATTTGAAACCTACACTACACGCACTTAGTTACTGTGACATTAGTTAACTACTGTATATTGACATGAAACATACATACGGATGTGGCTACTGAGAATGCGCGAGTGAATTAAAGTGAGTTCGTACGTTACCGCAGTAAAGTGCGACACAGCACAACATGGTCTAACACAAGAAATATATGGACAGCAGGGGGCAGTTATGTAACAAAGTGAACACACTGAACTGATATACTGTAGCAGCCAGAGCATGTGAGTGGAACGGAGCGTTGTGACGCTCCACTAAGCATTCTGTTCGTGCGCTTGCCAATACCAATACTGCTCAGATCCTGTGCCGACATAAAATTTCTCTAGTAAGCTTACTAAATTTTTTTTTTAACTAAAAAACCTTAATAACTGTCTAAAATTAAAGTACTTCGATAAAATAATTTTCTCTTCTAAAGTGGCATTCTTTCTTGTGCTATTTTCTTCCAGTACAGTGTTTAATAATATTTTACGTCTTTCCAAAGCACACGACAAATGACAAGCGACAGACCGTCATTCATTTCCAATGTCATTCATTTCCAATGGAGAGTAGTCCGGGAGCTGGAAATCCGTATGCGGAAAAGTCGGATCCAATTTGAGCTGCGGATCTGTTAAAATATTTGAACTCCTGTGACTAGACCGTATGTGATCGGCCGACCGGATGTGATGTATTCCAGTGTTGTCTAAGCAGGTGCGTGCGCGAAATGAGAAATCATATATTTTTTGGTATTTTTTGAATCAAACAAAAGTATTTATTAAAAACAAACAAACAAACAAACATTCTATTCATAAATGTACGGAAGTCCTATGAGGCCATGCATTCAAATATTTTTTCTCTCTTGTTATGTTGTGATCACAACTTAATTATCTCGTGATCTCGACATAACAAAAACTTATGTCGTAATCATGAATCGCAAACCATTTAAACGGCACCTTTCTAGCTTCATTCTATAACTGTGCAGACGTCCCGGTCCTTCAAGCTGACTGGCAATGAAACTGACGATACTCTCAGGGTCGCTATATCTACGACGATAAAGGCGGAGAGCCGAAAGCCTCCTTCTCAAGTGTCGGACACTGATATAGAAATTGTGTATCACTGAAAGGCATAGAACTATGTCAGTTTGACTCAGTCCCTGGTCAAAGTAAAAGCGAATGCGTTCGTTCATGATGTTTCATAAGCGTTTGCTTACGGAAGTCAGAATAAGCAGAACTTTTTGTTATATCAAGATCACAAGAAAATTAAGTCATGATCATGACATAACAACTTTTTGTTACGTCGAGATTACGAGAAAACGAGCTGTTATGTCGAGATCACAAGATAATTAAGTCGTGATCACGACATAACAAGAGAGAAAAAATATTTTAATGCATGGCTTCTTAGGACTTCCGTATAAATGAGCAATAAAAAACAATATATTTTTAATGTTGTCTCAACTTTAACTCCAAAAGGTTTAGTGGTCTATGAGTTTCTAGTATTCATTCAATTCAACCATGTTGAACGCACGGAGAATAAAAGCTTTTGCTTTTGCACTCCTTTATTTCAGACACTGCGAGAATCAACTTCTCTCCCATGGTGCATGACAAAACTGAAAACTCTGTGCGACTGCCACAAGGGTGCGTATTCCGACAGTCCTGTCCGAATGTCATGTGCAGTGGAAAGGCAGCTTAAGTGATCAACTGTGTATTTATTGCCTATATATTTAGGCAGCTGTGTGTTATCTTATACTATAGTTTTCCAGACTGGAGCTCTGAACATACAGTAATGTTAATTTTTTCAAATATGTCTTAGGATTTTTTGCTGGTTTGAGTCCTGACTGGGTCAGTTGGCATTTCTGTGCGGAGTTTGCATGTTCTTCCTGTGTTCGTGTGGGTTTCCTCCAGGGGCTCCAGTTTCCCCCACAGTCCAAACACATGCACTATAGTTGAATTGAATAAACAAAAATTGGCCATAGTGTGTGAGTGTGAATGAGTGTGTATAAGTGTTTCCCAGTCCTGGGTTGTGGCTGTAAAGGCATCCCCTGTGTAAAATATTTTAGTAGTTGGCGGTTCATTCTGCTGTGGTGACAGCTGCAATAGAGACTAAGCTAAAGGAAAATGAATGAATAAATGAACTTTTGATTTTAGTTATGTATTTGGAAACAGAAAGAGAGAGAAACAGAAAGAAAAGAAAGAAAGAGAGAGACCATTTGATACAGTGAATTCCTCTGGAATCCTTTGATTAAGAGGAACAAAGTGTATTTGACAAAAATAAATGAGCACTTTGAATTTTCCAAAACTTTTCAGACTGACATTGAACTTATCATTAAATGAAATTGTGTGTGTTTTTTTTTTTAAATATGTTTGACATTTCAGCAATTTTGAATAAACCCATCTTAAAATCTCTAACCTTCTTAAACCCAAGTAATTGCAGCTTACAGCTACGTTTTTCTATTAATTATTTCAGAAAATAACATTTTGGTGGCCAAAGACACTACAGCATCAGTGAAGAGCACACTTGATTTGGAATGTAAAACATAATATAAGACCTTCATATATATCCCTACATCTGCATCACTCATTTTAGAAAATATTACTGTTCTTCTGAACACTATTAAATTTTTTTTTATTTCAAATCATTTTAAAATACATTTTTAGAAAAATGATGAGGTGAATTGAATAAACTAAACTAGCCATAGTGTATGTGTGTGAAAGTGAAAGTGTTCACATGCTGGAAGGGCATCCGCTATGTAACACATATGCTGGGCAAGTTGGTGGTTCATTCCACTGTGGCGACTAAGCAAAAGGAAAATTAATGAGTTCTATAGAACAGGGGTTGTTAAACTTTTCAGCCTGTGACCCCTAAAATAAAAACACCAGTGACTCGTGACCCCCACTATGCTCAGAGGTGGTTATAAACATACAGATATTGCACACAACACACTATTAGGTACTATATAAACACGAGCATATTGACAACACAAAAAAGTGCAACAGTCTAACAACAATATAATTTTTTATAGTCATTATTCAGTTGTTTACAGCACAAGACTATTCTTGGTATGAAGACCGCCACATGGAGATCATCCTCCATGTTCAGTTATGGGATTTATTTTCAATGTATGTGAGTGCCATAAAGGTGACAAAGTTTAACATTGTGCCGTAAAATTAATCTTCTGCAACTAACGCTATTGCTGTGAGGGTAATCCAGCATAATGACCCCAGGGGTCGCAATCCAATGGGAAAAAAAGGCTGCAGGCTTTTTATTTGCATGTTGTTGTTGTTTTATGCAACTATTAAATATTAAGTATATATTAAAAATTCTAATAGTTTAATAGGCAACACGGTGGCGCAATTGGTAGCGCTGTCGCCTCACAGCAAGAAGGTCGCTGGTTCGAGCTTCGGCTGGGTCAGTTGGCATTTCTGTGTGGAGTTTGCATGTTCTCCCTGTGTTCTTCCTAGATTAATAAAAGGACTAAGCCGAATAGAACATGAATGAATGAATGAATGAAGAGTCATTGTCTCGCGACCCATACTTTGAGAACCACTGCTATAGCACACCCACATACTTTGTGTATGCACAAACATACATATTATATATTTACAAAGACAGAAAGAACGATAGGTAATATTCAAGATGAGACAGCAATGGCAATGACAAGATAAAAGCTTTTCTCTGAGATCAAGAGCAGAAAGGAAAGGAGAGAGGAGAATTAAAAGATAAGACAGAGATGAGACGGGACCCTGTCAAAACAAAAGAAGTCCCATGCAACATCTTGTCAATTCCGGCGTACACATTTTACACCAAAAATCCAACGTTTTCATCTTTACTGCCATCTGCCATCCATGTATTTCACATTAAATGAACGTATGTTCGAGTTCAGCTAAATCAATGCCTCTGCTGACTTTTTTGCAAGGCTTTTTGCATTTATACCTGAACATTAACCTGCTCATCCTCAGCACCCAGGCACTTGTTTGGCCTCTGATGCTTTTGTGCGAAGCTGGTGCCGGTGTGTGTCGGGGGGGAAGGGAGAGAGAAGCGGCGGATACCATTTAATGGACAGCCCAGTGAAGGAGCCCCAGAGTGGGTGAGATAATCAGGCCGAGAGTGCATGTAGGAGAAGCACAGATAATTGAGCGTAGGAGAGGGAGAGAGAAGAGAGAGAGAGATGGTAAGGAAAGGTGGGGGTGATTCAGTACAGGAGAATGGACTGGATGCGAGTGATCCTTTGCTATTGCCCATTTGTGGCGGAACATGACATCTCAGAGAGGGTACAGAGCTCAAGGCTAAAGATTAATCTTCACAAGAGGAAGAGTGCATTTTTGCCCCTGGTAGGAGATTTTAGTCCATGAAAAATGCATGTTTTCGTTTGTGCTTAGTGCACGTAGGGAAAATAAAAACAGCAGCGCTTGCTCACAGATCTCTGAATACTTGGGTTCCGGTGGGTTTGTGTGTGCTTCGTGCTAATTTATGCATGTGGAAAATGATGAAAGCAACATTAGTGGCAAAACAACACACATACTCAAAAACAGAGTTCAAAATGTGTGTGTGTGTGTGTGTTTTACACCTGGCGATGCCATAAATCTTGCTTACTGGCCATAAAACTCGATCTTTGTTTATTTTTTATTTATACATAGCCAAGTTTCGCCCTTAATAAAAGTTTTCTCTAGCACTTAATTTCTATATTTGTGACAAAAAATAAAAACAAAAACAAAAACCATATGTCACCTCAGTCATGAATGCGAGCTCATAGCCTATACTGAATGTGATGCAATAAAATATGTGTACCATGAAATAACAGCAAGAACCTATTGAGTTGTCCTTGTGGGCTGCAACATGAATACAAACATTCACTGCTTTGACCGGTGTGGTCCAATATCCAAACTTAGGACTCGCATAAGAAAGTTCTCTTTATGAATAGCTCAAAATAAAAAAGTTATTGGTTTGGAAGAGTCGGAAAAATCTTTCACTGAACTGAATCTATCAGATTCACCGTCCAACTAAGTTTCAGAACTAGCTTTTATTAAAATCAAGCTGCCAAAATGACTCATACTTCATATTTCTCTCAGTATGATGTACAGCGCTCGACAAAAGACCTGCTGATTCAGATTCACAGATGTAGTTGAGGTGAGAAAATATGAGAGGCATGCAAACACAGAATTAATTGAGTGATAAAATGATTTCAAGATAACGAGATGTTGTACAGGGCATAGTCTTTGCATATCTTTTCTTATGATACTACAATTGTGTGTATTCTTTGTCTGTAACATAACATACACGATTTTAACCATACCTTTTCAGAGTTGTTTTAATAAAAGCAAGTGTAACACCAGCAATGGGCTTTAAATAAGAAGTGCTTTCAATCCTTTCTATATTTAAATAATACATTCTAGTGATTGTTTGCTTACTGTACACAACCGACACACATGAGACATAATAACTATATACTAAATCATTGTTTGTGTGAAATCCACACCCATTTAAAATACCAACTGTTCTCTTTGAACCTACACTGCAGTTTGTACATATAAACCATGCAGATTTGTATGTAGAAACCTTGCAAACACTACATGGAGAATCGTAAAAAAAAATAAAAAAAAAAACCTAAATGAATAAATTATGACCTTTCTAAGTGTAATTTAACTTGAGGTTGTTAACAAAATGGGGTTTTAGTTGAGTGCAAATTAGTTTGCAAACAAGTAGAATTGATGATAATCAGGTGCATGTAATCAATAGAGACACTAATCGAATTATGATACATTTTGGTGTATGTTTTGAGTATAAAATAATGCATAAAATACATGATAATGACTGCAGCTAATCTTAGTTGCAAGATTAATTAACATAATCATCATTACATGAATAATGTTTCATTATACATTTCTAAAGTGCAAAAGAGGGTTTGTTTTGTTTTTTTTATGTGACAAGTAACCGGGGATGCACCGAATTGTCTGAAAATGATCAACTGAAAATGGCATCTTTGGTTTTCACCTCAAAGTGTTCGACAGGCTGGTTTCACTCTCCCTCTAGCCATAGACACTGCACAAAGTGCTGTGAAACCCATACATTTCAATGTCTTGCCCCAGTTTGCGGATGCTGTGGTCAAAGTTTAAAATAGCTAAATAATACACTCTTTGGGTATTCCACTCATGTATGCATGAAGTGCACCTGCTCACCGAAATCAAAAAACAAAACAAAAGTCCGCTCACATAATTCACTGACGTGACATTTGTATGTAATATACTTGTTGCTGCAGCTTGGAATAATAATACTGTGCTGCCATGGCAATGCTGGTAAAGTCATTCCTATTGACTCGTTCACTTGCCATGCTCTTGTGCTGAATATAATATCGTTCTATACTATATTTTTAAAATGTCTGTTACATAGACCTTAATAAAGATACTATATTAGGATATTAGAACATCAGACAGATCTGAAAATATTGACCTTTCATGCCTCCAAAACATGATTTATTTTCATAATTTTCATGAAAATGGTTGCTCTGAATGCAACACATATCAAAAGACGTGAGTTGTACTGTTTTATCTTGTAGCTGTAATATTTGGTGTGTCCTCCTTTTGCAGCAATTACAGCAGCGCATCTGCTGACAGCGTCAATATATTTAATGAGAACTTCAATACTATTGTTCTCCATGTCTGACAATGATTCCACAAGTTGTTTGGCTTCTTCTGTGAAGGAACATGATTGTGTGACACTGACAGTGAAATAGGCTTCACTTGTTTTCAGAAAGGAAAATGACCAACATCTCTTTATAATAGTTATGGTTTATAGAGCATAGTGAGGACTTTTTAGATATTTGTTTTTTATATGGATATTTAAAAGCCAATTTAAAAAACAACAACAGCAACAACAACTGAAACCTCTTAAATATACCATGTTCTAATAATTTTTGACACTATAATTTAGGCAGATTAAATTTTATTTGTCCATTTTGCCCATTATTGTCCATTTTTTTATTTTATTTACTGTTAATAAAACTAGTTATTTTATTTTCTTGAGGTTTTTTTTTTATCAGCATACATTAATTTATTGCATTTTAAAAAGTCTAATAAAAATAGCTTTTTAATTATTTAATAATATAATAAACACTTTTAATAAAAAATAAGTTTTCATTTCAGTTTTTGGCCAAGTGCGTCCACATTTTTTGTTTCATATTTTCCATTTTGGTGCATTCCTACAAGTAATGTCTGATTTTATTTCTCATATTTTTAATCTTGCTGACTTAATATTAGGAATAGTTTGCATATGTGTTCACACATTCAGAGATTCAGAGAAAAAGCTACCAGCCAACTGGCATAAAAGCTTGTTTTACTTACCCTTCTGGCCAATTTTACTTGCAATTGGCGCTAGATGAGCGTTAATTTGGAACCTAATACAGAACTGAATACCCAGGCACCTCTCTAGTGAGTGATAAAATTAATGTGCAACATGTAAATTCATATTTACACATGCTACCTGTTCAAACCCATCTGTGCAGTATGCAAATGTTCAAACTTTCAAACTTATTTTTTCTCATTTTCTAGATATAGAGATCCACCTGCTCTGTGTATGCACGCTCATTCTCTGCTGCGCACCTCTATATATAGCAACTCTCAATACACAAACCACCGGTATTCATATAATCTTCCTCAGTAAATATATTTTTCTTCTCTAATCCAGTTGTTTTATATCTGCAAGCCCCGCAAGCCTCTGCTCTACCAATTCAAATTCCTTGTGTGGGTGAACCACAAACAAGACTCATTGGGGTACTAAAATATGCGTATATGCACTGAAACTAAAATAATTAAGGCACAGAGACATCGATTTTACAAGTAGAAGTACCACTGCCACCAAATCTGATCAAGGAGTTCATCCATCGGTGCGAAGGCACTAAAAAGAAAAGCAACACAGTGAGCGACAGCAGAAGGCTTTTCTGTGATGTACAATTAAACCGATTCACTGTATGCTCCTGAATGCCAGATCAAAGCAGAGCGCATCAGTATGCAGAACAGGGCACAGTATTGATTTTTGAGCTATTCCGAGGGCTCATGTAAACACAGGATCATTTAGACTGGGGATGTCTTCCACAAAAGCACACATGAGACTCCAGTTGAACCATATTGAATGCAAGCATTATTGCTGGAGCCATGCCTGTTTAGAATCTAGAGGTCAAGAAAGATTTATGACATGCCACGCGCTTATCATCCACCAGCAGAAATGGTGGCGCTTTTTTATAACGGGGAGCAAAATGAAGGTCAGGTAGCACCGCATCACGTCTTTACGAGGGGTCTCTCCCTCTGTTGATCTCTCCCTTCCTGATGCAGCATAAATCTGATAAGTGCACCTGAAAGAATCGCTAAACAGGATTATTCCATGATAGGCCACTGAGCCCCATGCGGTCCATTCTGAGAGAGTTCACCGAGCGCCAGGAGACCGCAAGCCTGGAGGATTAAACTAAATAAAAAAGACGGATATGTGTACACTGGCTGAACGAAGGCTATAGGTAGGCTAGAGAATCGGACCTCGTTAATATTGAACTTTGGGGGGGACAAAGTGAATTTTAATGCCAAACATAATACCAAATTCCACAGTGAGCCTGAAGCAAACTGTGCCCTTCATCATTTGGGATGTACCAAGTTCAATTATTTAACGTTCACATTTTTCACTAAAATTTTAAACATGTATATATAGTATACACAGAAATGAACACACACAAATTATTGGTCATGTTTGTGGTTCAAGGCTACAATCATTTAATCATAAATACAGCAAAAAATAATAATAATAAAAAAAATAAAAATAAAAAACTAAACATAATATTAAAATACTGAATAAGTGTTTATTTTAGAGCTGTTCCGAACTTTCCTAGTCAACTAACAGTGTTTCATTTATTTCACAGTCAACTAATTGGTTATGATATTAATTTATACATTATATACATTGAGAAACGGCAGCACGGTGGCTCAGTGGTTAGCACTGTTGCCTCACAGCAAGAAGGTTGCTGGTCCTGGCTGGGCCAGTTGGCCTTTCTGTGTGGAGTTTGCATGTTCTCCTCGTGCTCGTGTGGGTTTCCTCCGGATGCTCCAGTTTCCCCCACAGTCCAAAGACATGCGCTATAGGTGAATTGGATTAACTAAACTAGCCATAGTGTATGAGTGTGTGTGTGAATGTGAGAGTGTATGGGAGTTTTCCAGTACTGGATTGCGGCTAAAAGGGCATCCGCGGTGCAAAACATATACCGGAATAGTTTGCGGTTCATTCTGCTATGTCGATACCTGATAAATAAGGGACTAATGATACGTGCTTGTGTTGTTTGTGCCCTGTTTGTGTTTTTTTTCCCCTCTAGTTCTGTTCTCTTGTGTCTGCCTTCATTTTCTCAGGTTCTGGTTATGGTCAATTCACTTGTCAATCATTTCTAGCCACTCTGACGTCAAGTCTAATTGGGCAAGACCATCCGGCATAAAAGAGCGCACCAGACCACTCACCAGGCCCTCTTGTTTCTGTTGTGCATCTGCTGTGTTATTGCACTGAGTTAAGAAAAACAAACCTGTCTGACTGTGTATACTGTTGTTGTCTGTTTCTGTGTGTTCACGTTATCCATCCGCCATTCATATCGTACCGTTCTACTTCTCAATTTCTTTCATTTACGTTGTTTACGAAGCTCGGACGAAGTGGACAAGTAAGAATGTCAAGTGACATACATGTAGCACTACTCTTGTGTTTAGTACATAAGGTTAGGGGCGAGCGCCACCCCTTGTGGATAGATAGAGAAGGATAGTTAGGATACTATAGTTAGGATAGTTGTTTCTGGGGGAGTTAGACATTGTTTGGGTTTTATTCTTTTCTTTAGCACTGGCCACATCCCTTATGCCAGCTCTCTTATTCCTCTCCCCATCTCTGTGCTTGTCCTGATATTGTACATATTGTAAATAGTATATTTTTGTCTTACGTTATTTTTCTTATTTTTGATTACTTCATTGTTTTTGTTCACTCTGGGAATTGTAAATAAAAGTCACAGTTTTTGGCATATCTGCTTTGGTTGTCTTTTGCACTTCATTTACTGTATATGTAAATTTATTTTAATTGTACTTTCAAGAGTTCACACTTAGATAATGCTTGACTATTTTAGCAGGTTTGGCATGGTGTCCCGGGAGAGAACCCTGAGCTGGGAGATAGATGAGCCCAAGGTTATCGCCTGTTCAATAAGCATTAGGAAGGATGCGAGATTATGTAGTTCTCGATAACTTCCCAGGAATAGACCGCCAATTGCGCCAGTTTGTACGTAGTAGATGCTTCTGACTTTAACTTTTGTTGCAAGTTTTTTGAATGTGGGAGGAAACCGGAGTACCTGGGGAAAACCCACGCGAACACGGGGAGAATATGCAAACTCCACACAGAGGATGTCGACTGGCTCAGCTGACGTTTGAACCAACGACCACCTTGCTGTGGGGCAACAGTGCTAAGTCACTGAGCCACCGTGTCGCCCGAACATAGAATTGAGGAGGAGGGAGAAGGGATGGATGGGGGGGTTTCCAAAGCAAAGATGAGAAATGAAATTTAGGTTCGATATTTATATTAAATTTGGAATGATCCTATTGGCTAGTTAGTGATTAGTGATAGGGATCAGCTGTAGTCAATCCTATCACGTGCACCTCTCGAAATTTGTTTGTGAAACTTCACTTAAATGTCAAACCCCATTCTCCTAGACCAGAGATGCCCAAAGTAGGGCCCAGGGGCCAAAGTTGGCCCATTGTAACCTTTGATTTGGCCCCCCAATTCCCATCTGAGAGGGGAATAAATTAGACTGTTTTGTTTTGTACAGTAAAAAATACTGTATAAGTTATCACAAAATAATGTATTAGGTAACATAAAGCAATGTTTTATAGTCATTTGTAAACATTACTAAATAAATTATGAAATTAGCCATGGAAACTATATTTACTGTACCTTCGGCCCATAGCCTCGATCAAGTTTGGTTTTTGGCCCTTCGTAAGAAAAAGTTTGGGGACCCCTGCCCTAGACCAACATCAAGGGGTTTGTAACACTAAGACGAAGAAAAAACTAATCAATACAGGGAGAAAATCGTTTGATATGTTCAGAAATGAGAAATATTGTTTTTGTAACATTGTTCTAGAGTATTACAGAGAAATTCTAAATCATTATGAACTTGTTAAAAGGATTTTGCTAAAAAATTGCAAAAAAAAAGCAATTTTCTAAAAAAAAAAAAGAAACATAACATGTAATTTAACATTGTAAATAAATAATAAATAATAATAATAAATAATAACATTGTAAGCATGTAATTTGTCAACAATATAAATACAAACAATTGGTGTGTATATATAACGAAATCAACTCACAAACCAATAAATATACTGCAAAATTATAACATTATTACACTTAAATGATGGACCGTCCAGCAAAACTTGACTTTTTGTACATCCTGGACTTGATTCTCATTACAAGGTTACATTAGAGTGACAGTGATAAATATTCACTCTCATCATAATATTTGACACATGGGAATGAATTATGTGATGCAGGACAATTAGTACTGAGAGAAGGAACTGTCCTAACAAGTCATCTTTTAAAGCACATTATCAAGTCAACATTCACCAATGTAATCAAAACAAGAAGACAGATTATTCAAAAATGAAAAAGGTCAAACACAAACCCTCAAAAAAGTACCAATATGTGCCGCATTTCAAAGCTCTGAGTGATGTACAGATTACAATGCAAATGTCATTTATATGATTAATAGATACATATACTGTAGATATATACTGTATGGAGTTCAATATATCATATTGTTTGAGCATATAGGTGATGGCAGATATTTCACTGTCTGTAAGTGAATGCCTCATATAAAAAGTTCTAGTCAAGTCTGGTAGACTGAAAAAAAAACACTGTAAGAGGAGATTACACATGTGTGGGACCTCTCCACAAAAATAGCACATTTCTGCAAGGCATAGATAAAATGGGAGGATAAATGACTTGAGTTTTAATGCTTGAGAGGCACTTTTAAAGTTAAGAATGAGTCTTTACAAAGTTTAAGAGCATTAAAGTAAGTAAATAAATAAAGAAATGTAGATTTATTTGAGCTCAAGAGGACTAGACGCATGAAATTATATAGCACACAAGCTTTTAAAATTCTGTAAAGTATGTTAGTTTTTTTTAAAGGAATTATTACTTTTATTCAGCAAGGACAAATTCAGTTGACAGCAAAGGAATTTATTAAAAAAACTTCTATTAAATGCTATTTCGTCTTCCTATTAATTAGAAAAAATGATGAGAAATAGTATTACATTTCTACAAAACTATTGAGCACAATATTACTTCTGCTACTACCATTGCTAATAATAATACAGAACATTTCATTGGCATCAAGCAAGCATATACTGTAATGTTTTTGAAAGATCATGTGACACTGGAGACTAATGCTATAAATGTTGTAATGCTGCTAAAGTTCAGATTTGACATGACTAAAAAAATGACATTTTACTTTCAAAGTTGGAACAATATTTAACAATACTACTGTTTTGACTGTATTTTTTATCAAATAAATGTAATTTTGATGAGCATTAGTGAATTCTGAATCTTTTATAGCTTTACCCTTTAACTGTTTTAAAAATAGATATTAAATTGAATATGATATGAATTTACTTGCAAGTGTATTTTATAAGAGTGCTAATCTCAGAATAAAGAAGTTATTCTCTATATGCAAAAGAACAAACGCTGGTAAAAGCAATGTAGTTTAATCAAAAAGCAAACTGAGAATCTGCACGATAAAAAAAACATACCCGCGTGCCTCACGCACCGTTCCTGCTTGACGCTGACGCGCTGCTCTGCTTCCGATGTATGTCCCGGTTGTGAACATGCACGCCAAAAAAATAGCTGTGCTGCTCACGTGCCGCTCATGCATTGTTAAACAAGGGCAACAGCCTTTTACAAGAAGGTGTTGGCAAGCAGTGAGTTTTGCATGTCGACAAAACAGAAGTTTAAATAATATGATGATGATCTCATTTAGACTATGCATGGGTCCTGATGGATTTTTATGAAGCAAAAAGGATGGATGATGAGTGAGGCAGGTAAGACAACCTAATTCTCTGCTCTGAGTCAGGTCTAAGACAACAGACAACAGATAATTCCATAAAACATCTTTTTTTGTATTCTAAAGAATTGTCTTTAGAATTTAATTCTAATTAAATTAATATTCATGCAAAAGATTTTTTAAATTATCTTAGCCTCACTCCAGCTGTGTCTTTAGATTGTTTTCCAGTCACATTTAAGATTAATTTGTGTTATTTATTTATATAAACATATGTGTGTGTGTGTGTGTGTAATATACATGTGTGTATATATGTATATATGTGTGTATATATGTGTATATTAAATTGGACAGATCAAAAGTATCTGTCCAATTTAAGAAACCTTCAGATGAGACCAAATCCTCAAGCTAAGAACTTCAGACGAGGCCTGAAGAACACATTTTAATGCACAACGCATATGTACGGTATGAACTGGAAATGAAATAGCATTGAGTAATTATTTTGAAAACCCTGTCTTGACACAAAGACCAAGGCAAGGATGGCTAAAAACACAATCCAAAGACCGGATTAGAAAAATATGATATCTTCACTATTTCATGGCAGACATAACTGAGGTAAACAACCTAATTATAACCCCATTTCCATTCTAAGCAAGCACATGTCCATGGGCAATAACTCTCTCCCTCACGCTGATGCTCATTTTGGTCAAAAAAGGCCCTGTGTTTGCAATAATAATCAGTATTCATGCACCATGCATGCTTGGCATATGTTCCCCCATATGCTTGGAATCCACTGCAAGGATTCAGTACACAGCATTGTAACAGTTCACGTCAACACTATTCCATCACGTCTGCCAGATTGGTTAAAAAGCAGATAAAAAGAGAAAGTTTCATTCGTGAAGCTGAGAGGATGTAAAAATAAAAAGGCGAGTATCTTGATCTGCTGACAGTGGTAATTGCTTTGTTTGGTAGACACGTAAAATTAGGAACGTGAGTCTCGGAATAATAGAAAAAAAGCAATGTCAAACTAATGACATCCAACTAATAACCTCGTTTGTTGATATGGTGAATGAGACACAGTTGGGCTGAATATCAGAGCTATAGTTATGCTCTTAAACATGATTAAGCCCTGTAACTAAGCTCATTTGGAGGTATGAAGAATGGGATCACGGAGAAGACAATTGAATGTGGACAGAGTGTCAAATTGAGAAAAGCTTCTTTTGAAACAAAAATATTCCACTTTGGAATATTTCCTGTGGAGTCACAGCAAGGAAGCGCTAAATCTAGTAAAAAGGAGTCAAATTATGATTATATAGTGTATATACCTACAGGGTACTTCAGTGCACAGAAACCAGAAGTCCAATCATTTAATGCTGCACTTTCGACTACTTCAGTACAATCCATGTGACAAAACATCAAGGGAAACATAAATCATAACTGCAGCGCTGAGGACTGAGCTCTCAATATTTTCCATTTATTTATTTCTTTTTAAATGAAACACTCTATTTCGCCGCAGAAATCTTGTATGAATCCCAAAAGCACAACCGCTTCATAAATCTCAGTTTGCGTGGAAGCTGTCTGAACTATTTGTCAGAATGGCTACCGAAAAAAGAGACAGGTTGGTTTTCAGTGGAATCAAAAGCATGTTTGAATGTAGCTGCTATTTCAGCCGGCACGCAGAGAAGCACAAAAGTATTGGCAGTGCGTTTGGAGAAAAGCACATACTGTGTGTGAACTAGAGATTGATTTTCGCAGTCAATTACAGCCATTTTTAGCGCAGTTGTAAATGTGTAAAGAAAGGCCAAAATGTTTCAAAGCCACGCGAAAGAACTATGAATAGGTATCGACAAGCATCTGTTCTGTAAAGATCTAACACTCCCTCCTGTTTCCATTCCAGCAAATATGAATTATCTCACACAGATAACAGTATAGAATGGATTTAATAGCTATCGAGTGACATTGTAATTATATACTTATATATAGGGGAGACTGGGGCTAATAGTCACACGTTTTACACCAGCGTGGTTCCAATTTAAAAGTCAAAAAAGCTATTAAACATGGTTTCTGCAGGTTTTATGAGAGCTTTAAAAAAAAAAGCAAAAAAAAAACTAAACTTTTTTTCAGTAAACAAAATGTAATTAATATTTTGAAGGGAACACAATACGTCAATATGCTCTCTAAATGTAAATTGAGGAAGCACACAATAGGTAACCCTTCAAAGTTTGAAAATACGACTTTAGGCCGATCTCATTACTTTTTCATTCATTTTATAAATGGAATAGCTTAAGGTTTAAATAACTTTGCTCTAAAATACTAGAATAACAAAACAGTGCTATTCTTCCGCTGGGTTTTTGCCTTGTTTTCCAGAGGAAATGTCTAAAGATGATTAAAGAAATTATTTAGAAAGTTAAATAAATTGAAGTGATGTTTTCTGAGTTTGTAATTATAATAAAAACAAATATCAGTAAAAAAACTACTTCAGCCACACACAAAAAACAACACTGAAGGATGTTTGTTCTTGATTTAAACTTCATTACATTTCATTTATCAGAAAATACGACTTAATTTCTTAATTTTGCATCTCAAGTAAACAAACTTTGATTTAAAGAGACATTTTACCCATAGAATGGAAATTCGTATCCAATTCATGTTCCAAAGATGTTTGAATCTCTTTTTTTCTGTTGGACATAAAAGATATGTTTAAGAATGTTGGAAAGCAGCAGCCGATGACTTCAATAGTTCTTTTTGTTCATATAGGGACTAGGCATGGGATGATAACCAGTTTCAAGGTTTATTGTGGTTTATTCTGTTATACCGTTCCTAAGGTATGTACAAGGATTTTTTTAAATGTGTGTTTTTAAATGTGTTGTAAAGAAATCTGTGTTTTTACACTAATGAAGACAACAGAAGTCAATAGCCCCTTTCACACACACAGACTTTTCCGGAAAATTACTGCCAATTTTCCAGAAAGGTCTGTATGTGTGAACAGGCCTTTTCTGAAAATACCGGTTCTTTCGTTCCGGCAATTTTCCAGAAAGAGAAGTTGTAACATTACCGGTAATTTGGCGGAATGCTGCGCTGTATGAATGCAGAAGGAACATTGCCGGAAAAAGGCCGTTCACGTCTAGAACGCACTGACGTGAGACGTCTATTATAGCCAGTCAGATCATTCAGACGCAGTGTTGAAGTTCGCTAGATGGGGAACGCCTCAGGTTATGTATGTAGCCATAGTTCCCCGAGAGGGAACGAGACACTGCATCTAACCAGAACGCTAGAGGTCTTCCCCTATAGCGTTCTGGTTAGACGCAGTGTTGAAGTTCCCTAGATGGGGAACAGTGCTTTTTTGAATTCACCGGTAAAGTCATTCCAGTAATTTTCCGGGTATTTACCGGTGTCACTGTGTGAAAGGGGCAAATGATTTATTTAAATTATTTAGCCTGAAATTTTTATTGTAACAAACTATTATAATTTTTTCCTTTTTTCTGTTTTGTTCAATGGGGGAAAAAGTTTTATAGATTTTTTTCCCCTAGACATTTACAAAAGATAACTTATTTTAGAGCAGTAATCACATTACCAATGTGATAATTTTATCTAAGGTTATCATGCCGCCAGAAACTTATACCAACCCCTGCCTACTATGGACGTCAGTAGCTTTGTTTGCATCCACTTATTTTATGCGCATTTAGGAGTATCACATAAAAGATATGTGTACATTTTGAAAATGCGCATATGGAAACTTATGCGCACATCTGAGTAGGATCAACTTCTTATTTGGTAAGAAAAAATGCGCATAAACTTCGATGGAAATAAATTGAAAGGCTGCACTCCCTAAAAGCGCTCTCAAACCTCCGAAAGCCACTGCACAATCACTGCATTCTGTCTTCATCTTCTGAGGTAAAAATAATGTATTATTAAGAAAAAAGGACCACAATGGCTTCTCTTGACACAGCAAATTCCATTTATTTCTTTTTGATATTTGGTGCCAGTTTCCCAAGTAGTGACAATTTTGTTCCCCTTAACACATTGGGTGGAAGCTGAGATTAATTCACAAATGTTTTATGTGATATTCCAGTTTTGCACACAATCTAATTCCCAATTCTTTGGATGGAAACATATCTACTGGCTCCTGTTTTCCAACATCAGAATCTCTTGTTTTGTGTTCTTAAAAATTTTGCATGACTCAAGTGTGAGTAAATGGAGAAGACATTTTCATTTTTTGGTGAACTATCCCTTTAAAGATTTACAGATATACTAAAACAAACATAGATCTTTCCTAGCAAACATGCTAGGAAGGATTTTCTTTCAGTGCAACATTGAATACCACAAACGATACAACGCTCTGATTTAAGACTTTTAAAGAACTTAAGTTGCTGAATGGAGAATTAAGACCCACAGAAACCCTGTTAGACTGAAATAAAATTCCACCATTATTGCCAGGAATCCATTTTGTGACAACATACTGCAGAGTAGCAATAAAACCTGCCCAAATGAACCAATAAAACAATTATGAAACCCAAAATGCTCAATAAACATTGCAATACAGCACATACACTAAAATGACAACATGAATTTAGACATTCCAAATCAGCCTCATTTTATTTTTGACTACTCTCTGGGTGACAACTAGCCTCGGTCTTCCCTTATACATGTATTCATACACATTCCTATACATCATTGCATTTGCATACCGTATGTATTGCTTCTTTCTGAATACCCATAATCCAACCCTCCTGTGAAGAGACGTCAAAACATGATTAGCATTTATTAATTCACTTATATCATGTCACATAAGAAGTGCACCTGTTGTGAGGATTTCAAACTATCCTCTCTCGGCCAAGTCGCTCAACTAGGACAGCACAAAATTAACTAGAAATACAATTTGGAACTTGGAACAAAACAAGAACAGTGGGACGTCGAGACAGTTTATCTCAGCGATTGATACTGCCGCTACTGCAGCGGACCATGAAATTGTCATTTGTTCTGCAAGCGTTGCATCAAATGAAAGTTAAGGGCTACACACAGGCAAAGGTCTAAACTCTGGCAGCGAGAGGACCTCGTGGCTAATTATATCCATTCTATAAAAATGGCATACTAATACAGTGGCATATCTGTAAAATGGAGTATGAAATGCATTAAGTATCTGTATCGTCGAATGGTACTCATTGTGGTTACTAAGTACAGTCATGCATTCCAACACATCACACACATACACACGCGCTGGTGGTGTGTGCATTGTGTCCATTATAATCTGTATGTGCTAAAGAGAAAGCATTAGGGGAAGTAATGTATCCCATCTCAGAGATCACATTTCATTCTGGCTTTTAAAAGACATGTCTTAAAGGAGTAGTTCAACCAAAAATAAGAACTGTTATCATTTATTCACATCCATATTGATCCAAATCTGAACATGCAGCATAATGTAAGTGTAATTCAATAGTTTTATTGTTTTACACCTTGCTTATTTAAAGCATTTGTGTGGGAACATGGCACATTTTCTGAATTTATAATTTTATGTTGTTGTTTTTTTGTTTGTTTGACAAAACAGATATTATGATTCTTAATAAACAATTTATCAAAATAAGCACTGAGAAGTTTCTCACAAGATGACTTTGGGCACCCTATTTTGAATTCCAATTTCAATTCCAATTAATAATTGCACTACTTTAAAGTTCGGTTACATCTCTCATAAATAGATAAATATATATCACTCATACAGGATTGACTTATTTCCCAATTAATCAGCAAAGACTTCACTTACTGTATATCAGGGATCACCAATCTCGATCCTGGAGGTCCGGTGTCCTGCAGGGTTTAGCTCCAACTTGTGTCAAAACACCTGCCTGGATGTTTTAAGTATACCTGGTGAGAGCTTGATTAGCTTGTTCAGGTGTGTTTGATTAGGGTTGGAGCTAAAATCTGCAGGACACCGGACCTCCAGGAACAAGTTTGGTGATGTCTGCTGTATATGAATCAGCATTTTTGAACACGTATCTTGAATGAATGATTTAATTACTGACACATAAAGACTTCAACTGTTTTATGATTGTATAAATCATGTTTTTTTTTCAACAAATTTGTTGAACAAATGATGCAATGACTCACTTATAAAGACTTCACCTGTTTTTTTTAATGGATAAATCAGCATTTTTGAACAAAACTCATGAACAAATGACTCACTTATAAAGACTTGACCAGTTTTGTTATTGGATGGAACAGCATTTTTGAATGAAACGCTTAAACAGATGCTCGCACATAAAAATTCTCTTGTTCATTGTGGGATGAATCTGTGTTTTTGAAAAACTGATTCATTGCTAAAGACTTGTATTTTGTGTAACAATTTAAAGAGCCCTATTATGGATTTTGAAAATTACCTTCCAAGCAGTACATATCCCAGCTCTAAGCGAATGAAAACATCCAGCTGAGGTTTAAATCTGAACGTGCACCGTGTTTAAAACTATTGATTCTTAAAAGAAAAATCTGACTCAGAGTTGAGTGAATGATTCGTTTATGTTCTGATATTTTGCCTGCTCGTATCGAGTCGATACGTGACATTGTCAAATATGAAGTGCCAGATCTGGTAAAACGTGAATGTGACCTTCCTTTCAAAAACTAATAGAGCACAGGGAATCATGGTATTGATCATGACGCTAAGATTACTATCACTGTGCGGAACGCAGTCTACCAATCGCAACAGACTTAGTCAGAAGACCAATCCATGCAGATTAGCATCATGATAAGGAGAGGTTTGGGGTTGATGCTAGATCGGATAAGGTACGTTTGCGGAAGTTAACAAGAATTATTTATATTATTTCTAAAATTTTTGATTTATTGTATTTTTCTAACGTCTATTTCAAAGCCAACCCTAAACCCAACCGTCACAGAAGCGTAAAAACAGTAGTTGTACCAAATATTATTTATTTTATGTGTTAAATTACCCAATTCATTTTATTTTTTAACCCCTACCCCTATCCCAACCCTAAACCCAACTGTCACAGTACTGTAAAAATATTAATTATTGTTATACAATGTTATTAAAAATGCCACTATATTAATGTGCATATCGCACTTCCGGCCGGTCACCTATCTAGACTTTACCAAGGTTTGGGATCAAATGAATCGCTGAACAAATCTTGTGGGAGTCCTTGGGATAATTAAGCAAAAATGAATGCATATTATATGATAATGAAATTGTTTTTTGACCTTGCATGCTTATCAGCCTTTTGTTGAGGACCCCCAAAACCACAATATGCCCTTTTATAATGCATAACAGGGGGCTCTTTAATTTAATTTAACAGCCAATATTTTTTAATGGTGATTTACTCTATTTTGATCACTAGCATAAACATTTGTTTTATATCTGAACTATAAATTATCACTATGTTTGGAATGGGTGTAACATAAAAATGATCAAATAAACATTTTGTCAAAACAACATATTTCAGAACAACTGTTCAACATGAATACAAATGCAAACAAAGGCTTGATTCATGATTTGTCATTTTCATTGCCTTGTGAAAATGAACCGAGCCAACAAGAACCTGCAACATTGTAACAGTTTTAATCCCTCTAAACAATCAAAGAGAGAAAACGTGCCAACTTCTGAAACAAAAGCTCTTAGCACGCCAGGTGTGAAATCCTGGACACTATCCAAAAACAACAAGTGTGAATTCATTTATGTTTTGCATTACAAAAACACAAAACATCATGTTTTTTTGAAGCAACATGAAGGGGAGTAAAAAAAAGAAGAAGACAGAATTGCAATTTCTGTGTGAACTACCCCTTTAAAACACACAGCCTATTACACACACGTACGCTCCACACTCCCCCAGAAAGAGAATATCATGGTCTGTGATTTCAGTAAAGAGCACAACAGTGAAAACACAGCGACGCCATAGATAGCGAGGCACGTTCAGAGACGGCAGAATCAGTTGCTGCTCAGGAGGAGAGAAAATGGCAGACAACAAATAAAAGAGAGAAGTCGAGGCGGCGTATTATCAATATCCTGCCCTTCATGCAGCCCGCACTAAAGCAGAGAATGAGGAAGCCAGAGAGAAGCAGTGAGCGTTTAGGAAAGCCACTCGCCCCAGCGCTAAACACATGACAGGGCCCACCATAACGCCACAGTGCTCACTCAGAGGGGTGTCAGTGCTGTACTGTGCAATGCCACAAGTTAAAGAAACAAAACACAAAGAAACACAAAGAAAAAAATTAGGGCTGTCAATTTAACAGTTTTAGCATTTATTTTAAAGGGATTCGTTATTCAATTATGTGTGAATGGGGACCAGCATATCATGGGCCCCAACAGGTCTGTTATGATATCACTTTTTGGTGATATTTTTTTCTATAGCAAATCTTTTGTGTGAATAAAGCTGGGCTCACACTACAGGAGTTTTAAGACCCTAATCGATTGCGAAATCTGTTTACACATGCTCAAATATAAGGCGAATTTTCAATCACATTCGCACACACAGACGACACAGTCTGAAAATGTCACAAGTGTGTTGCATATCAAGCCAACTACAAGATATTAAGACTATGAGGCCAGAGAGAGCACCTTACAGTACCTGATCTACCGCAGCAGCTTGTCATTGACATTTAAAAAGAAATTACATACATTTATGTTTTGCTTTCAACTCATTTCCCCTCTAACGCTACTCTTTATTCTTACTTTATTCTTAATATTGTTATACATTTTCCAAAACACATTATATATGTATAACTTTTACAAGCAGTTTCTCCATTTGCCCTGTCCAACACACCCAATTGCACATTGACTATTGTGAAATTACTTATGCAAACACAATCATAATTTTTGCAATTCATTCATTCATTCATTCATTTTCCTTCGGCTTAGTCTCTATTTCAAAGGTCACCACAGTAGAATGAACCAGCAACTAGTCTGGCATGTGTTTTACAAAGCAGATGCCCTTCCAGCCACAACCCAGTGCCCTCATACACACTCATTCACACACACTACACTACGGCCAATTTTGTTTACCCAATTCACCTATACCGCATGTCCTTGGACTGTGAGGAAAACCGGAGCACCAGGAGGAAACCCACATGAACATGATGAGAACATGCAAACTCCACACAGAAATGCCAACTGGCCCAGCCGGGACTCGAACCAGCAAACTTCTTTCTGTGAGACGACAGTGCTAAAAACTAAGCCACTGTGCAGCCTTCATTGCAATTTAAGATTGAAAATATTCATAATTGAAAAATGTTTGATATCACTGAAGCTGTTTCAGTGTGTCTGCAAGCAAATCAGAAGGAATTTGTGATCTAGAAATGCTCCACCAAAAGTGACAAAGGTCCTGGACAAAAAAAATAAATGAGTCTAAAATTCCTGTAGTGTACGTCTGGCTTTGGTTATTTTATATGACTCAATTGAACGTATTGATAAACAGGTTATAGAGTATGTTTCCCATTAAATGGTGACATTAACTATCCAATTTATATTTTCTTATTAAAAAAAGCTTGTAATTTTAAAAAATCTATAAACTTAACATACATATTTCTACATATACATACAGTATTTATGTATATACAGTATATGTATAGCTGCAGTATGGAACTTTTGTCTCTGTTGCCATCTCTGTTTGAAATGTTATACTGCACCATTCTCTTTTTTTACATGGGTTTTGTTTTGACAGTTCTCTGTGCAGATGCATCTGTCGCCTTGTTTGCACCTGTTACAAGTATGTGTTTTGGTCTGTAGGAATCTCCTTTTAATGCCTCTTTGTCCACTTTTGACTCATTAGACCACTTCTCTTATTCTAGAAAGGGCAGGTGTATTTCTGTGCTTTTTCTGATGTTTTGTTCCTGTATTTTAAAATAATCTCACACAATTTACATGTGAACACTTAAGCAGACTACAGAAAACAGTATGGAGAACAGCAGTTTAATTTCTGCTCTGACGGTCACAAAACTACAGTGATAGCAGTGGGTTTGGGTTACGGTCAAGGCTGCAATATTGTGAACATTGTGAATTTGAATCCTGAATTGGAAACACTGTCTGGCTAATATGCTTCAAAATCGTGTTGGAATATTTTATAAAAATAACGCCAGTATCCATATAGGAGGTTCCGCTTTGTTTTGACCAAATTAAAATACAAATGCATTAATATAAATCCTGTTACTACAATTTAGATCTAACAATTGATCAATATATAGACCAGATTTGCTTTTTCTTATACAGAAAATGTATACCTCACCTAACCTAAAAAAAGAGGGGAAAAAAAAGAAAATGTAAGTTATAATAATAATAATTCCTTACATTTATATAACGCTTTTTTGGGCACTCAAAGCACTTTACACACAATGGGGGATCTCCTCATCCACCACCAGTGTGCAGCATCCACCAGGATGACGCAACGGCAACCATTTTGCGCCAGACCGCACACCACACACCAGCTGATTGGTGGAGAGGAGACAGAGTGATGAAGCCAATTAGGATATGGGGATGTTAGCAAGCCATGATGGACAGAGGCCTATGGGCAGATTTGGTCAGGATGCCAGGGTTAAACCCCTACTCTTTTACAAAGAACATCCTGGGATTTTTAACGACCACAGAGAGTCAGGACCTCGGTTTAACGTCTCATCCGAAAGACGGCGCTCACTCCCCGCCACTATACTGGGGCATTAGGACCCACACAGACCGCAGGTTGGGCGTCCCTGCTGGCCTCACTAACACCACTTCCGGCAGCAACCTAGCTTTCCCATGTCCGGGCGCAGCCCTGCTTAGCTTCAGTGCTAACCATGTGAGAGTTGCAGAAAGCTAGCTGCCGGCTAGCTCTCTGTTATGATATCTTAATCAAATAAACAAGCGTGTTAAAGTTTATAGGTTACTGACAATTTTCACCAGAAAAAAAAAAAAAAACATCTTTGCATCAGCGTTTAACTTTCTTTAGCTCAGGGCAGCTTTGGAAAGTATTAATCTAGATTTTAAAAAAAAAAATGCATGTAATGCATGAACCAATAGCTGATTTCTGTTTCTTTTTAAAGGGATAGTTTACCCAAACATGAATATTCACTCACTGCTCTCCAACAATCAGTTCATAACCTTTATGAGTTTCTTTTCTGCTGTTGAATACAAAAGAAGATGTTTAGAAGAATGTTAGAAACTTGCAGCCATTGACTTCCATAATATGAAAAACAAATACTATGGAAGTCAATGGTTAAAGATTTCCAGCATTTTTCAAAATATCTTGTTTTATGTTCAACAGAAACTCAGCAGGTTTATGACAAGAGAAGGGTGAGTAAATGATGACAACATTTTCAGTTTTGGGTCAACTATCCATTTAAAACAAACAAACAAACAAACAAACAAAAAAGTCACATACTGCGGCTTTAAATAGGATAAAAGAATGTACTAAATGTTGGATTGGTTAAAAGTTGTAGACCCAAGTTCCATATGCTTACAAACTGTTTGTAAAGTTTGAACTATGGTTTCAGCAATATACTGTACGCTTTTGGGAAACACACTCCTGAATCACTGGATCGAAAACAACTCCATGAACAGAGAAGCATCTCTGTCACTCATGTCAGAATCAAAATAATCCAGATTAAAGTTCTCATCGACTCGCTGGCTCACGATGACTGATCCAGTGAGCGAGATCATTTGAACTGAATCACATGTTTAATGGAGGAAGCAGTTAGTTTTAACAAATATCACTGCAAACACATTTAGTCTTATCAACATGCATACCAAAAAGTGCTGGGAGTATTCAAATATGCAAACACACAATATGTAAAAGGATGACAAAAATTCATGTAAGTTCTTATTTACATTTTTGGAGCACAATCATGGATGCAAATTGAGCATGATTAATTAACTGGCATGTAATTAATGTGATTCTAAAAAATAAACCGATTGACAGCCCTAAAAAAAAAGGAAATAAATAAAGTGACGACACACAAAGCTGAACGCCAGCAGGCATCCTGGCCAATCGAGAGAAGGAGAAATTGCAATGAGGAAGAGGTCTTTTTTTTTGGTTAGTGCAGCATTTTGGATCCCTTACTGAGCTGCGTATACAGCATGTAACATATACTGACCTGGACTTGAGACAGCACTAGTTGTTGTGGGTTCAATAATTGCTACAGGAAAAGAAAGGGAGAAGGAAAAGAGGACATTTATATATTATTAACATAATGAATCTCCCAAAAGAAGGGAAATAGAACAAAGGCATGCAGAGAGGGGTGTGAAAACGCTTCTGTGGTCAGCGAGCAATAAGGGGCTGTTTATTTCACAAAATACAACCAATTCCCGCTCAGAGTGATCTTCTTGATCAAAATGTAGCGTTCAATCGGGTTTTGGGGAGTTTTTTATGTTCAGAGGGGTTTCGGCAGAGTCGGTTTCAAATCATATTATGATCGCTGATCTTTGATACTCCAAATTAGAAGCTTCTAAGCATCACTCAATTCAGCCGACCGGAATGAAGCTCAGCTCAATTAACACATGAAATTAAATTTGCACCTAGCAGACAGTCGTTTAATCATGACGATGTAATATAGTTTTCGCATTATTAATAGATATCATACTCTCTCAATTGCCTCAGCTCCCTTTTTTGGGAAACGTTAAAAGCAGGACTTTAATGTCAATCCATTTTTAATCTCATATAGGCTTAATATTTTCCAGTAGGTTACTTAACTGATTGTAATTAAAACCTAACTTGGGGGGGAAACGTCTAGATCTGGAAGATACAGAAACACTTCTGTCTTCACATTTACACATAATACATAAAAAAGGTAAAAAAAACAAACATACTTACAAACCACTGTAAAAAATGCTGCGTTGAAGGAATTAAGTTAACTTATTAGTTATTACAAATTTAACTGGATTAAACACAAAACAATCAAGCTGCCCCTCCTAAAAAAATAAAAAAAAGTCAAGAATTGAGCTCGTTTTATATAAATTGTTTGAACAAACAGAAAACACAAATTTTTTGAGTGACGTCTGCAAACAAAAAGGTGGCTTCATTTTGCTTAAAAGCTTTTTCCACCTTAAAGAACACTTTCTGAAATGCAAAGTTTCCACTGATGTTAGGGGTTCTTCTAGAAAATTGTTTTTTAAATGTTAAGCTATTAGTTTTTAAGGTCATACAAGTGGTCTTATAAAGTAACCGTGGGTGTAGTTCATCATGGACATGTCGCACTAAAAGTACTTTTAATAATAATAGATCTCAAATAATAATACACTGTTTAAATGAGGGCTGCACGATTCTGGCTAAAGTGAGAAACAGGGCTTTTTAGCTTAAAATCAAAATTTTTATAGAGATTTTTAAAAGAAATTTTCTCATGATACTTTAGATGTAAAATAAAGGTTAAAATGAGTAGGCTATTATTATTATTTTCCAAACATATGGTAAAATAACAATATTAAGCCTATGTGTAGATCTGCTGTTGGTTAAAATTGCTACATTTTGTATAGACTCGGAACGGTGGACCTAAATGAACTTTGTCCTGGTTGTTAATGCACAGTAATGTGATTGCATCTTATTGCACGGTTTTGGTTTCACTTTCTTTGCCGAATGCGTTCATGTCATGGCTGCCCTCACTCTTCGAGAAAAAAAAAAAAACATACATGCAAACCTCCAAGCGATCGCTCTGTACAAAAAAAAAAAGCAAAAAAACTTATTTACAACTTTATTACCTGTTATTCACAGCCTATGCAGGTTCTGTTCACTAAAAAAAGACATCGGTTTAAAGCATGCGTGTCCTGTCTGAGGTAAACAAACAGCTCACGGTCAGCTTACATGGGAGCCGCCACAAAGGCATGATTACATGAAGACAGAAATTACATTTTTGGGTGAATTATACCTTATAAATACAGTATGTGACTCTTTCAACAACAATTGGAGGTGTCCACGTTACTAGTGCTGTGAAAGAGATTTTTTTTTTAAACTTTTGTCTCTTTTTCTTTTTTATTAAACATTTGTGTTGCTTAGATGATATATTAACCAAACTTCTTTTCTGACTGTAATACGCTTTGCATACTAATGAAGCTTTTTTGGAGAAGAAGATACAGTTTACTGGAAAAATAGAGCCACATCGATATATGAACTTTCTTATCTTCCTTTACAATGAGATGTGCGTAAAGGTGTGAAGACAGAATGTTGCATGCCTTATCTGATAATAATGTCAGCTTATATGCATAGAGAAGTTTGCAGTAAGAGGAAGTATGTTTGGGTGCAAGCACCAGAGGACTGCAGAATAATGGACAAGTGATGAATTCCACCAAAACTCCACCTTTTAATACTAGTTGTATATAAATACTGGAGTCAAGGAAATGCAGAGTTGTTGCAAACCTTTCGGATTTAATTCTTGTATTGCATTGATGTGACGCCACCCAAAGCTCTGTTTATTGAATTATTCATTTGTATCTAATAAATTGCTTTTTTTGTTGTAATAAATTTACTTATTTTATAAGAAAAAACCTTTTTTATTAAACACAAAAGGAACTGGCTAGATATTCCAACACTGGGCACCATTCATTCATTCATTCATTCATTTTCTTTTCGGCTTATTCCATATTAATCCGAGGTCACCACAGCGGAATGAACCGCTAACTTATCCAGCATTTGTTTTACACAGCGGATGCCCTTCCAGCTGCAACCCATCTCTGGGAAACATCCATCCATTCTCATTCACACACATACACTACGGACAATTTAGCCTACCCAATTTACCTGTACCGCATATGTTTGGACTGTGGGGGAAACCGGAGCACCCAGAGGAAACCCACGCGAACACAGGGAGAACATGCAAACTCCACACAGAAATGCCAACTGACCCAGCCGAGGCTCGAAACCAGCGACCTTCTTGCTGTGAGGCGACAGCACTACCTACCGTGTCAACTGGGCAACATATAAAAAACAATGTAAAGACTTGTGCGAACGCCTCCTGAACTGAAAATATAATTGGCTGAATTGTAGAAATGATGGATTAAGATCGTGTGGGGGGTCGAATAAAAAAAAAAATCATTTATTAATTGTGCAGCCCTAGTTTTAATGTATAATTTACATTCTTAACGTTTTTGAATTTGAATGTATTTAGATCCACTACTGGTCATACATCCTTCAGACAAGAACAAATAAATACCTAAAATTTTAATTGACCCACAAATAAACATTCTGTCATAATTTGAGGTGCATTTACAGGATTGGCTAAAGCAAACTCTGGTACGATTGAACGCTGTGCCATTATTTTTGGTGTGCATCAAATAAGCATTGGGTCTTGTTCCAATAACAAAAACACACTGTAAATAATACTGGGTACAATCAATGTGTTGAGCCAACTTAAAGGAATTAAGTTAACTTATTAGTTTTACACATTTAAGTGCATTGAACATAAAACATTAAGCTGTCGCTGCCCAAAAACTCAAGAATTGTGTAGTTTTAGGCCAATCTTTCAGTAGTATGAACAAACAGCAAATTTTTTGAGTGTACATCTGTGCGGTTTGACTCTAATAGGAATGCAACACAGACCAAAAACAACTAAAGGAAACGAAAACAGGGTATGATCTCACAAGGCGCAACCATAACAAAAAGCTCAAGCACAGATGTGTTTTTTTTTTCTCCTCATACTTGCGTAGTTGCCCATTTACAGTTCTATACAGCTGTTGAAAACACATCTCCTCGCAGGAGATCTCATGTTGGTTAGTGTGACTAAGGAATTCCTGGCACTGTTTGGATTCATTTACACCTTGTCTAAGATCTTCACAAGTTCTCAGCTGATAAAAATACCATCAGATGTACAGTACAGTAAGCAAGCACGTTCAGCCTCGCACACAGTATTGTTGTCGATGCTCAGTACGTTCTGTAGCAAAATGTATGTTATAAAAGAGCTTTTTAAAAATGTATCTTTGAAACAATGGTGGAAAAAAAATTAAACAAGATGAAACTCATCATTTTTTAAATAAAAACAACTAAACTTCAAGTGTTAACATATTGTTATGCACTGTAAAAATGCTGGGTTCCACACAATCGATTTATGTTGGGATAACATGAAGTAAGCAAGCTAACTTATTAGTTTTGACAAATTTAAGTGGGGTGATGCAGTGGCGCAGTAGGTAGTGCTGTCACCACACAGCAAGAAGGTCGCTGGTTCGAGCCTCGGCTGGGTCAGTTGGCATTTCTGTGTAGAGTTTGCATGTTCTCCCCGTGGTTGCGTGGGTTTCCTCCGGGTGCTCCGGTTTCCCTCACAGTCCAAAGACATGTGGTATAAATGAATTGGGTAGGCTATATTGTCCGTAGTGTATGAGTGTGTATGGATGTTTCCTAGAGATGGGTTGCAGCTGGAAGGGCATCCGCTGCGTAAAACGTGCTGGATAAGTTGGCGGTTCATTCCGCTGTGGCAACTCCAGATTTATAAAGGGACTAAGCCGAAAAGATAATGAATGAATTAAATTTAAGTGGATTGAACATAAAACAATTAAGTTGTCCCCCCCCAAAAACTCAAGAATTGTATTGTTTCAGCTCATTTTAAAGGTGCAGTAAGTTTGAAACCCAGTGGTTGAACTAGGTATTGCACTCGTTGATCAAAACAAACGCTATCACAGGTTGCCAGATTAAGGACAGGAGCGAGTGATTTAAACAGTGTTCTAAATAAAAGCAACGGCAGGCGACAGAAGTAATATTTTCCAAATTAATAGGTGTTTTTGTCCTAACCAACACCCCGAATTGATATTTTACAAACGGATTCTATTTCTCACAGGTGAACAACAGAAAACTATGACAATGATCACCTCAGGTAAACCTCATGTGCTTTATTCAGTGTGAAATGCTAATATTATGAGTTAGAATGCCATTTTATAATGAAACCTCAGACCTTGAAAATAAAATAAAACGTTTAAAATTGAACTTTAGAACTAAACACATATGAGTGATTCAGCATGTACATTTAATAATGTTAAAGAAGGTTAATATTTATTAAATAGATTATAAACCTTACCATTTCGTGAGTGAGTGCATATTCTGTGCTTCTGAATGGCTGTATTTAAATTTCTGTCGTTTTTCATCTGGTGCACACAGCCAAATTGCTTATTACTGCGTATCTCCTCACGAAGCGTGTTGTTGGGACACACGGTTACCTGTAAGTAACCTGCTCATCTAATGTATACACTCATTATATTTATATCATTTGCTAATTAATAACCTCATGTGGAACTGAATCTGTCTCATTTCAGAGTCTACTACTGAGCAACGGAGGTCTCATTTTGGTCACGGACGCTTACTTTCAGAGCCTTTCTGAATAGAATACATGGTTTTCCATCATGGCAATCCTGAGTGCTGAAATATAATTGTCTAAACTGGCATCAGGCAGGTTAAAATGACCAAAACAAAGACAGCGTTCCGGCACGGAAACACATTTTCAAAGCAGAAAATCTGACTTCAGCATTGTTTTTCAGATAAACAAGAATGTTTACTTTGCATGTTTCTTAAATATCTGCAAACATATTATGGTATTTAACACGTTTTAGAAGAGTCAAAAACTTTTACACAGCACCTTTAAATAAGTACTTCGAACAAACTGCAAACTTCATTTTTTGAGTGTGTATAGTGTATTTCTGCTGCCTAACAACAAAAAAGGAGATATTCTGTACCACATGTGCCAGTCATACATGTTTGGAACAACATGAGGGTGAATAAATGATAACAGAATTAGCTTTTTGGGAACAGAAAACTAATTATTTACTGTTTTTATTTTATTTTATTTATTTATTTTTTATTCTTATTTTTTTATGAATTACATTTGGATTCAAGTTATTTGGTCTCCATTGTTCTCCAAAATCAATTCTTTTGTGTTCTGCAGAAGAAAGAAATGTATTTGGGTTTGGAACAATAAATAAATGATGACAATATTTTTGGAAGAACTATCCTTTTATGCCACCATAAAATGTTCCACCTATATCTTCATTTTGATCTATTATTTATAATATAAAACCAAACAAACCTCTTTTGTGAAATGTTTTGCTTAAGAAAGGTCTTTGTGATGTTTCCCTTTAAACAGAATTCTACACTGAATGAATATTTGGTTGAGTATTTTATCTCCTGAAATACCAAAAGCAACGAAATACTCTATTATTACAGTTTGTTTCACTTCTGCTCAGCTTCACCAAACTCACTGAGCCTTTATCAATGAAACTGCATGAATTACTTATTTTTGTGAACACAAAATGTGGTTGCGTGACAGTAACTCAAAGGTCACAGTCAACTCTGGACAATTGTCAAAAAGAATCATCCTTCTCTTCCAAGATCCCTTTGAATGGTAGACATGAACTGAAGGAGAAAAAAAAATCCACCTGTTTTGTCTTTTATTGTCTAAATCAACATTACAGTGGCTCTGTACAGTAAGAGTGACTTTGTGATTAAGGAGTGTAATGACCTCAACGGAGGCTTCTCTCCGGTAAGCCCTTTGCTAAATTGAGAGCCCTGGAGTTAAAATCACAGCGCCTAGAGACAGTTCACATCATTACTGCTCACAGGTTCAGGGGCAGGGTTGAGGCGCTATGATTGTGTGAAGCAAAAACACAGGCAATGTGTGTTAGGCTTCCAGCTAACGTTCATGTTAAGCATACAGTCTTGCAGCTTGGAGCAATCATAAATACTCACAAAGCCGCACACTTTGGGACTAAACTGACATTTCTGTAAATCAGAAAAAGGCTATAAAACAGAGTAAGATACGGAGGTAAAGCTTATATGGGTCAATTATGAACAAACAGGGTGTAAAGGTTTTATAAAAATAAACTGGAGTTGATTTTATTTATGTGTCATATTAATTCACACACAAAAAAACACACTTTGGGAATAGATGGAGCTATTTCAATATCTAGGTTAAAAAACAACAACTAAATACTAACAAAAATCCCTTTAAAGATCTCCAAATTAGGTTCTTAGCAATGCATATTTTTTACCGAAAACTGAGTTTTCATATATTTACAGTAGGAAATTTATTTAGAAGGAAATATATAATGGAAAAAGATATTTTTTTTTATTAAAATGAATAGATTTTGGGTGCCACGGTGGCGTAGTGAGTAGCACGTTCGCCTCACAGCAAGAAGGTCGCTGGTTCGAGCCTCGGCTGGGTCAGTTGGCAATTCTGTGTGGAGTTTGCATGTTCTCCCTGTGGTTGCGTGGGTTTCCTCCAAAGTCCAAAGACATGTGGTATAGGTGAATTGGGTTGGCTAAAATTGTCCATAGTGTATGTGTGTGAATGAGTGTGTATGAATGTTTCCCAGAGATGGTTGCAGCTGGAAGGTCATCTGCTGCGTGAAACAAATGCTGGATAAGTTGGCGGTTCATTCCGCTGTGGCGACCCCGGATTAATAAAGGGACTAAGCCGAAAAGAAAATGAATGAATGAATGAATGAATAGATTTTTCTCTGTACAAATCAATCATATATCCACATTTAAAATTATTTCATATTTTGCTGGAATGCAAATATGTATAGTCAATTTATAAATTGTTTGTGTCTAGACGAGAAAAAAACAAAAACAAATGAATGACGACGAATGCGGGGCAAAACATTTTCAAGGTGGTTTAATTGTGACCCAATTTCAAGAGTTCACACTTAGCTAATGATTAATTATAAAGCTTTTCTTGGCATACAGTCCCGGGAGAGAGCCCTGAGCTTATAAAATCCTCGAGCCCGGGGCTCCCTCCCATTTGCAAGGTCAGAGGGGAGTTTGAGCTCAGGTAGATCTCGAGAACTCCCCTGCTGTAGTAGCTAATGAACAGATAGTGATTGCTCTTAAGAGATAACTACATACTAGGAGCATGTCTATGGAGACGGTTTCAATTAGTCAATTAACTTAAGTTGCATGTTTTTGGACAGTGGGAGGAAAACGGGGCACCCAGGGGAAACCCATGTGAGCACGGGGAGAACGTGTAAACTTCAGTGACGTTCTTTCTGTGAGACAAGAGTGGTAAACACTGGGCCACCGTGCCACCCATATAGGAAAGGAGGAGTAGGGGTGGAAGGGGGGATTCTTCAAAATGAAGATGGCTGTGATATGGAACTTAGGGCATTTGTAGTGGCTTAGGAATTGTCTGATTGGTAAATCATAAATTGGATAATGCGGGACCAGCCGTAAGCAATCATAAGCACTTAAAAACAAAAGCACATCTGTTGAAAATAAAAAATGAATTACAATGCAATAAAAATGATTATTTATTACATTGGTAAAAAAAAAATCAGTACAGAGTTTTTAAATTAATCACATATATGATTTTCATCCATTGACAATTTGGCCTACATTGAATCTCTAGCCGAGAATCCCAGTTCTATAAAAAGTAAGAACATGTTGCTCATTATAAATTTAGTTTTTGAAGATTTCCATGAAGCCATAAAATATTTCTTTCCCTCAGTTAATACAGCATGTACACAGCAGCATAATTTGTTAAATGTTTTTTTCCATGTGGAGCTCTGAGGCTTTATATTACAGTATTGCATGACGTGTAATCTTCAGGTACTGTATAGAACAGCAGAGCATAAGCCAGCATTGCTTCCACATAAAAGCAGATTGATGTGTACGCTGGATGACCTCTGTTCTGCACTTGCAAGAAAAAAAAAAGAAACACCATCATGGTGGGAGGAATTGCATTTCATTCTATAATAACATTTTATTTTTTTCCTTTCAAAGGCACAAAGACAGGAACATCGAGCTTCTATACAATTCACAGAAACGCCAAGATACAAACGGAGTGCTATCTTCTGTGCATTGTTAGATCACTTTAAAAATATGAGAATGAAAATTAAAAACAAGACTATGAGCTGTGCAGGAATTCATTTATTTTATGCCAAGCCCTTAACGATGGGTTTTAAAACTTGAAGGTCAAAATGAATTATTTGAAGGGGCTAATTTTCTCTAATCTTCAGAAGCACAATGCACAGTACTGATGGAGGAAAAACGGCTGCATCCTTGAACGGCTAAACCTTCTATCTTTCATGCATGGGCAGACGCATCGCAAGGATTGCCTATTTCTCCAGGCGGTTTTAACCGCCGTCTCCGTTAATGATTGGACAGGAGGTGTTTTATAGCCAAAACAGACTCTTTGCATTACAAACACCTTATTTTTCAAGGACCTGCTTGCTGCATATTCACAGTACAAATGACGAGGCGGCACCCTTTAAGACGTCAAAATGATGACTGCTGTAATACAAGATAAAAGTCAATGAGAAAGATATATGTCAGTCCATCTGTTCGCCTGTCCTTTTCAGCACCAGACTGAATTTGATTACGGCTTCAAAACCACAGCAAATAAAGACAACCGGACGCAACCTCAGCAAGAATACGCATAGTATCAATCTCTCATTCGATGTGTGCACAGAGCGAACAACAACACCGCGACTGGTAATATGTACATTTGTAGTTTCAGCCTCGCATGGCACAGCCACAATCCACTTCGTTCACAGGCTGTCTGAAGAATAAGCACAAAAAAACTGGAGAGCCATTTCTCAGTCTGGCAAGCTCTAATCTGATTGGCTGGTTTTACGCAGCTTCTGGGACTAAAGGCTGATACAATAAGCGCTTTTTAAGAAGATCAAATCACCGGATTTGACAAAGTTTGCAAAGCTACTGGCATCAAATTAGAAAGAGTTTTGTTTGAGGCACTCAGTAGCAAGTAAACTTGATATTCATAAGCAGAACTGAATATTATGCTTCCTTCCTGGGTATATCTTTTTGGACAAGCTCATGACATTAATTAAATCCATTTCAGCTGTATCAAAGAGACCGCTGCGAACGGTGCAGTATCCTAAAACAAACCAAACGTCATTACCATATTTTCAAGAATATGATCTTAAATGTGCACAACCTGTATTCCAAAGGTACTTATATAATGCAGTTAAAATATAGCCAGCAAAACATGCGGAAAGCACACAAGCATTTGAATCTGGGATAAATGAGAGAGAAACTTGATTATTTATATAATGCATTTCACACAAGCCAGTAGTTTTAGTTTTACCTCGTCCACTCCAGCCTTGGGCGCATGATCTAAAGCTCAAATCTGACCAGGCAGCCCATTTCACTGATTTGTTGTGCCACAATCCCATCTGTTGTGAATAATTTCATAAGGATCTACTGCTTTTATCCAGAAGCATCAATGCGTTGTACATTAATGCCGTTAAATCATGGTCAGTCTGAAAAGTCCAGTGTTGTCCTCTTAATAACAAGTTATGAGGTACATTATGTACTCTTGTACATACTTAAAGGGAATATGTGTAAAAAGAGAACGTAGTGTTTAATACATGCATACAGTAGATAGAGGAAGTAGCTGAAGTGTTTAAAATATTCAGAGACAGAATAATTCATGGTATTTTGAGGTGGTGGCGGGGGGAGGGCAAACCGATCCATGATTGTTGGCAAAATTAATCTAGAAAATGTTTAAAACTTGACAAAATGTCTTCATGGAACGTGATCTTTACTTAATATTTTCATAATTTTGACATAAAAGAAAAATCATAAATTTTGACTCTTGAATAGTTTTTTTTTTTTGGCTATTTCCAGAAATACACACATGCAACATTAGGCTTTGTGGTCCAGGGTCACACACATATATGAATACACTCTATATCAATATATCGCCATTGTTTTATTTTAATATCATTAATTTATTTTCTTTTTATCTTAGTCCCTTTATTAATCAGGGGTCGCCACAGCGAAATGAACCGCCAACTTATCCAGCATGTGTTTTACACAGCGGACGCCCTTCCAGCCACAACCTAGCACTGGGAAACACCCCTAACCTCTTGCATTCACACTCACACATGCATGCAGTATATGGTCTATTTAGCTTATTAAATTCACCTATAGCGCATGTGGTGGACTTGTGGGAGAAACCGGAGCACCCGGAGGAAACCCACGTGGACATAGGGAGAACATGAAGACTCCGCACAGAAATGCCAGCTGACCCAGCCAAGGCTCGAACCAGCGACCTTTTTTTGCTATGAGGCGATATCACTACTTACTGCGCCAACGTGTTGCCCTTTATTTTAATATTTAAATGAATACTGTAATAAAATTAATTTCTTTACAGTGATGTTGGGTTATTTCTGTTGAGATGAGTCATTTCAGTACACAATAATTAGTCAAACAAAGATGGCAGCATCACGGAAAGGTGCATATGACATTTATGATAGGTTTTCATTAAAGTGTTGGACATTTAGACTGCCTGACAAGCCCATTTTGTACTGCAGTGATAAAATTGAAGTGAGATATACTTTTTGTGTTTAGTTAAAACAGATATTTTCCTTTGGGGACATACAGTAATTGGAAGTTGGAAAAAATGTAATACACTGCAGTATATTGCAGAATAGCACAATAATAATAATAATAATAATAATAATAATAATAAATCACAATAATATTGAATCATGACAAAAGCATCATAACAATATTATATCAAGGGGAATCTAGACGTTTCTTACCCCCATACAAATCAGTCAGGCTAATATTTAATAATATGCCACAGAGACAGAATAATTCATGGTGATTTGTAAACATGCCCAGAATAAGAATATTGACTACCTTCATGTACAGTTGAAATCAGAATTATTAAACCCCCTTTGATTTTTTTCCTTTTAAATATTTCCCAAATTATGTTTAACTATTTAATATTTGCAGCACTATTTAACATTTGCACATTTAAAAAAATTGCACATATTCATTGCACTGATATATCTGCACACATTTGATTATTAATAAGCAACCTACATTGCACTGATTCATTTATGTGAACCATACATACCCACTGTACATGTACATTTGTAATTATGTACACACCCACTGTACATAGATTTGTAATTTTTTATATATCTACACACTTCTGATTATTAATATCAACCTGTATGTATAATCATTTATTGTAAATCTCGGCTCATAAGTACATCTATCTGTAAATATCACCATAGTTTTTCTATAACTGCACTTTATAATTTATACCTGTATTCTGCAATTGCTGCTATTGCACTTCTGGTTAGACCTAAACTGCATTTCGTTGCCTTGTACTTGTACATGTGTAATGACAATAAAGTTGAATCTAATCTAATCTAACAGAGCACGGACATTTTCTTAGTATGTCTAATACTATTTCTTTCTTTTGGAGAAAGTCTTATTTGTTTTATTTCAGCTAGAATAAAAGCATTTCTATTCTTTTTTCAAACAATAAGGTCAAAATTATTAGCCCCTTTAAGCTATATATATATTTAGATATTCTACAGAACAAACCAAGCTGTACAGAAGTGTCTTGAAAAAATATCTAGTAAAATAATATTTACTGTCATCATGGCAAAGATCAAATAAATCAGTTATTAGAAATGAGTTATTAAAACTATTATGTTTAGAAATGTGTTCTCTTCTTCTCTCTGTTAAACAGAAATTCGGGGGAAAAAATAAACAGTGGGGCTAATAATTCAGGGGGGTTAATAATTCTGACTTCAACTGTATGTGTAATGAAATATGAGTTCTGTAGTCTGATCCAACTTATTCTTCTAGAAACCCTGGTATTCACTTATCATGCTAATCATATGTCCATATGTCTGATTGCAATAGAGTTGCCAGAATGTTTTTTTTTCTTTCATTTTGAAGAACCGAACTATATTGATGCATATGCCAGCCAATCAGATGCATAATCTATTGGCACTTAATGCAGCACTTAAATACATCAGCATAAATTGTGCACAGTCTATACGTGGCAGTTCCTTACAGTGCATGTAGAGGTGCTTGGGAGGAGGGGAGGCAACCTGATATATGATTGATGGGGAAATAAGAACAGGATCAGGAGGGCTGGCTGAACGGCAAGATGAATGCATGAGTTTCCCAGCCTGGAGAGAAACGATATTCATGAGAATAAATTGACATCATATCTTCTGTTCTAGTTCACCTTCCATTTCATCCCTTCTTTTATGCCTCCACCCTGTGACTCAGACGGGG
>CAIGQQ010034734.1:6713432-6744778 GCA_903798035.1 Danio albolineatus | reverse complement strand
GTCACAGTGTGGTAACCGCAACAACAACATCCGGCACAGCTCAGTAAAGGAAAAGCAAGGCAAAAAAGAAAGATATATGAAAAGATGACACTGAGGTTGTGATTGATAGGCATGGCAAATGAACAAGGCTTCCATTAGCCGGTGCCTGCTCGAGATGTGGAGGTTTTATCAAGGCAGGCTGAGAGCTTCTTCGGGCTATGAGTGTTTCTAGTCTGTTTTAGTCATACTGCGATGACAGGTTGGAGGAGATTATTCGCAGAAGCCTACACTGCGCTATAAGCAAAAACGAGGGGGGGAAGAGAGCTCGGATTACAGAGCAGACGAAATCTGTCAATTAAGGACAACAAAACCTTTGCTCCTCAGTGTTGTGCCTTACAGTCAAGACAGCAAAATGGAGAAGAAAGATTTGCAGAAAAGCTTGGACAGGGGGACAAATGTAAAATAAAACATGGCAGGTATGGAAAACAGCAGTTTCACAATGTACCATGATTGAGACAACTTGCAAAACACATTTACCTCGCACATACAAACCTGTTTATGTTATGCAAGGAAAAACAAGTGGAGAGCTGGGCTGTGGTAACACATTTACATTGCAGTATTTCTACAAAAAATAAAAACATGAAAGTGACACACTATACACACTTTTTAAATGAACGATTTGAAAATCAAGTAATCAAAATCCAAGATGACATTATCCAACATTATCCAAAATGTATGTAGACCACACATGAATGAAAATTAAAGAACGCATTGGCACCGTTTACATCTGGAGTACGCATTCAATCAGATTGCTCTTACACTGTTTTAGTCTTAGTTCAGAGTCTTTTAACCAAACCACTGTCTAAAATTTTAAAATTACTATTGACATGGTTCACATTGTTCATTTATACCCATCAATGGTGTTTATATTTTTTATCCAAACATATAAAAAAGAATATATTTTAGAGCAGTTATCACAATACTGTGATATCGTGAAACTGTGATATTTTTATCCAAGGTTATCAACTTAACAACTAGTTAATAGTGTTACATACTGTTCTTCTGAAAAAAAGCATTATTTGTTTTAGTTTATTTGGAATAAAAATTCAAATAAAAAAAATGCAAAAAAAAAAAGAAAAGAAAAGAAAAGGTAAAAGAAAAACGCTTATGGTCAATATTATTAGCTCCCTTAAGAATCATTTTGTTGATTGGCTACAGGACCAACCACAGTTATCGAATGAATTGTTTACCTAATCAACCTAGTTAAATTCCAGTTTAAGCTGAACAATAGTATTAATAAAAAATTAAGACTATTAATTATTTTACTAGAAAATAAATATTATGTGGTTAAATATCATGACAATGACCTGAAGACAAAAGAAAGTCGCTTTTAAAACTAGTATGTTGAGCAATTTGTTAGAGATGAGTTTATTTAACAAATAATAACAATTAATTTTGCTAATCATTTTTGTCTATGTATATGTGTGTTTACATTAGGCATGGGACGATAACCGTTTTCAAGGTATACCGCTGTTTATAAAAGTCAAGGTTTTCATACCACCAAAATTTTCTGCTATACCGTTCCTAAGGTACTGTATGAGTAAGATTTTTTATTTTCATTTTTTTGTTTGTTTTTTAGGTGTAAATTGGAAAGACATTTGTGTTTTTGAATCAATAAAGACTGCAGAAGTCAATAATTTACTTGAATTATTTAGCCTGACATGTTTACTGCTCCAAAATACTTTAAATGTTTCTAAAAATAAAATATATTGTGTTCAAAGGGGAAGAAGGTTTAGTTTTTTAGCCAGACATTTAAAAAGAATATATTTTAGAGCAGTAAACACAATACCGTCATACCGTGAAACCGTGATATTTTTATCCAAGGTTATCATACCGTCAGAATCTTATATTATAAACTATTTAGATATTTCACGGTCCCATGATTACTTGCCAGAATGTTTCCACAATCTAATGGATAAATAACATTTATATATTCTCAAGCTTTCTGTTGTCAATCGCATTGCCCTTACAATGTGGTGGCTTGGAATTACAAGTGGAATCAGATACGTGTGTTTAGTCACAGGTCAGATGTCCAGATATCGGAAATGTGTATGATTTAAAAGCACATTTGAAAACGAACTCGGAACAAAATCAGATTTACAATCTCAGCCTCAAATGTCAGGCCCAATAACTGGCCACAGATGTTTCATAAAATTGGAAACACTTCAGGAGCTTCAAAGTCATCTAATTGGTTGAATTTCCGAGACATGTGAGTCACATTCTTTACCAATCTGTCAGGAAACAAAGCTTTCATGACTCATTTAGAAGAAGAAGACAATTAGCATGTATCATAATCAGCTAAACACTGGGTTTTCAAAATCATGTGTAGTTTACAACAACTATTTCAAATAAGTCCAACAGCTGATGGTCTCTTATTTTATGGGCAGTGGATACAGACATTTTCACACCCCTAAACACGAGACTTAGCAAAGCAAACTATGATTAGTGTTTTACATTCAGCCAATCTGCAAAAGAGTGCAGATCTTCTGCCGTGAATATGAAAGTCAGGTTATGCACGACTAACATTCAATTGGTATGTAGATAAAATTAACTACATTTGTACCTTGCAGTACATCAGAGGTTGCACAAGTCCGATTTTTTTCCATCATTCACCAAATTTGTGAAACTAAATCAAAACGCTCACAGATTAAACAGAAAAAAAGCCAGTGGGTTTATTGCATTGGCTGCTTTTGAAACATTCCCACAGTAAAGGATGCTAATAGGGATTAGGAGTGAAGAAAAGGGTGGAAAATAAAGTTTTAAAGCACCCACGCGAAAACAGACTGGCAGAGAGACGAGAGAGAGCGAGGATTTGAGGAGAGAAATGAGAGATTTCAAGTGTAGTGCACTGGAACAATTCATAGGATATTGTTCATTAAATTGGGCGACCAGATTGCAAGACCACAGTGTGAAACCGAATAATAAAAAATAACACAAGACAAGAAGCCACAACACAATAAAATCTTTTACCAAATAAGTTCTTGTCACATCAACGTTACATTAAAAATATTAAGCACCCATATATTCAAACTACTGACCGTTTTGAAATGTGGCTTTAGTGATCCAATGACAATGCGTCTTTCTGGGCTTTTCCTGTGAGGTCAGACGCTTTTAAATTGTGATCTGATCTCCAAAAATGCAGTTTAATGGCAGTTGCAAAAGGGGCCAAAAGTCCAATCAAACGTGATGACAGTGAGTAATGGAGAAAGAGCCACGTAAATGTCAAGTCGATCTAATTCATACCACATGTGCAACGCATCGCCCCATTTTTCTCAATGCAGCATTAATAAGACATCCATTCGCTAAACTGATCACCTTTGCCCAATGCCTACAGATTTCATTTTCCCAAAAGAGCTTGTTAAGTGAACTGGTGTTGGCAGACAATGGTCAGGAAGGTTTTAGAAATGAAACACGAGAGATACACTGACTGCAAGACATGTGTTATTACACAATATTTGTTCACTGAAAAAAATATCAAATTAACATGATTAACAATATTATAACACAGATGCTGAAACTTATGCATGTTTATCAATATACGCAATCATCGTTCGCAGCTGCATGCACTAAAACTCAACATTCTGTGAGATTATTTCCATTATAGTCAATTACTAGTATGTACTAAACTCATCCTTCAGAGTTAATCTTCTGCACTAATGAATTCCCATTGAGATGTTGGGGGGAAAACAAAGACTGACTGAGAGTGTTGCTTTGACATGCATTTTTTATATCTACTGAAGAGAATCTCTCTCCGACTATTGCAACCAAAGCCATTAGCTATATTGGGGTCATTTGGCAATTGGTAAGGCTTAAATAATGCAGTTTTAAACATGCGCTTCGATCTCAGAGTATATCTGACTGTAACATCATTAGCAGAGTGCATATCAATGCCAGCGTTTCATGAAAGTGCACTTTTTCTTAATGAAATTTTAATCTCTTAAGCATAATGTCAGTTAACGTTCTAAATCTGCTGCTAAGATTTACATTTAAACATGTGCTTTGTGTCAAGCATGAAACAATGAGGGGAAAAGTGATGAATTGAGATTCGTGTGCGAGCTCTCTATGCGTAAAACTGGGCCAGTATGTATTCTGTCTATTTTGAAGGTTCATTTAGGGGATAGTTCAGCCAAAAATTAACAACTGTGATTGTTTACTAATCACCATGATGTTCCAGACTTCCTAAGACCTTTCGTGGAATACAGCACAAGATATTTTGACAAATATTTAGAAGAATTTATTAGCAATGTACAGTGTTACAGAAACATCCTTAGACAAGCGGTTCCCAAACATTTCAGCCTGCGACCCCCAAAATAGCAATGCCAGTGACTCGCGACCCCCAATATCCTCTGAGGTGGTTATAAATATAGAAACCTTGCATGCAACGGTGCACACACACCAATAGGCCCAGGTTTATTCTTCGTTGAGTTTTTAAAAAATGTATGCGAGTGCTGTAAATGCGCTAGAAACCTGGTGCTATAAAATCAATCTGCTGCATCTGACGCTATTGCTGTGTCTTTAATATAATGTAATCACCCCAAGGGGCGTAATTCAATAGAGAAAATAAATCAAAAAGCTGAAACTATAAACTACTAATTTTATCTTCAGTAGGTTACGGATACAATATGGTAATTCTAATGGTTCAATAAAATTTATTCTATTTTTGGAAATAACCAAGCAACCTCTCCTTTATTGTCCCGTGACCCCACTTTGTGAACCACTGCCTTAGACAAATAAAACTGCATCTGCAATATTTACTTGTTGAAGCAAGCTTTTGCCTGTATGTTTCAAGTATTTCTTTAAACTAAAACTGGATGCATCATTTTAGAGGCCTGAAAACACACACATTTAACAATGTGTTTCAAAGTTTTTGAATCCTATAGCTTTTTCGTCTCTGCTTAATATAGGAAAAACTTGGTTTTGTAAAAACATTGAAGCCATCTGCATGATGATTGTGTTTTCAGTGAATAGCTGACCTCCAAAATAATTTGGCAGACTACAGGACCACATGTCTGTATAACGACAACTACTGTCCTGGAGTCAATAATACAGAACTTTCAGTCATTTTTTGCATATGTTCAATTCAATTCAATTCAACTCAACTCAACTCAACTCAACTCAACTCAACTCAATCCCATTCCATTCCATTCCATTCAATTCATCTTTATTTCTATAGCGCTTTTACAATATAGATTGTGTCAAAGCAGCTTAACATAGAGGATTATAGTAAATTGAAACTGTGTCAGTCCAGTTTTCAGAGATTAAGTTAAGTTCAGTTTAAGTTCAGTGGTGTGTGAAGAGGGGTCATCCTGAATGTTAAATGTAAAACATTTTAAAATAAAAATCACAAGTCTGATGTGACTTAATGATTAAAAGCAATAACCTAAAAAACACAAACATCCTGTAAACACTTGTACAATTGGAATACACCTGGAAAACACTTTCCAAACAAGGAAGCAAAGTATTCGTATAACCTATACAAATTTACACAGATTTTTTTTTTACCTATCACTGAGTCTATTTATAACATCAGTTTTTTTAATATTGATTTCAGTCATTTTATATTCTAATTTGCAAATGTTTTGAGATTTATTTACAATACCATTTGTAAAGTAATATTTTCTAGGCTTTTCGTAGATATATGAGAGACGGATCTAATTGGATTTGCATTATAAACCTTAAATTAAAATTCAAGTCATTATTTTTATGTCATTTAAGTTTTTAGTAACTATACTCCCATATTCAATTTTCACAAATCTGCAATTTTTTAAAAAGTTTTATTATTATTATTATTTTTTTTTACAAAATTCTGTGCAGAAATGGCAAAAAATGTCTGGTCTTATCGGCCACATTTTGTTGAAAAATATCAGCATACCACATGTCATTCAATATCGCTCATGCCTCATTTTTGTACATAAAAAGAAAGTTAAAAGATTGACAAACAACACTTGTGTTCCACGGAAGAAAAGACACAGGTTTGAAACAACATCAGACAGGTAAATTATCAGTTGTTTTAATTGGAGTGAACCATGCCTTTAAGAACTGCTAATAAATGAGCAAAAATCAAGCAAAAAATTCACCCTTTAGTCAAAACAGAGAATTGTGACATTCAAATTCCACCAAAAGATCCTAGCGAAATGGAATAATGGCCCTTACCCTCTTTTACTTTCACCTTGCTACAGAGGACCTTTAATGGGAGCTCATCTCCGCCATTAAAGAGCATTTCACTATGCTAAATACCCTTTGTAGACGCCAAAAGCACTCAATCACCTTGATGTTGGCAGACGTACAGTACAATAAATGACCCAGCCGGTTCCACAGAGAAGAAAGTAGTTAATTCTATGACTCTAGTGGTTGGCTGGGGGATGCTGACTGTCTGGGATGAGGAGACAACAAAACAAATCTGTGGAAATAATCTAAGAAACACTTTTCGATCGATACGAGGTAAAATATGAGGGCGGAAATCATACGCCGGACTAAAAATAGAGCGAAATGATAGGTTTCTTCATGCCGAGGAGAAAATCAAACACTGCACTTTGATTAGTACTCCACACCTTGTCTCCGAGGTTGAGGTCCTCCATTAAATATTAATGTGTCCCTGAATCCACCTTTGCTTCATCAATACTTATTGACCAATATTATAACAGCAATTTAGTCCCAGGCAACGACGTCCAGCGCCTGCATTTGCAATCTCTACAGATGTGGAGACGTGAAGGAATTGCTTGCCATTTCTCATTAGGAACACAGTAGGGTAGGTTTCCTTTTCATTAGCGATGAGGAAAATAAAAGGTGCCGAGCAACTCTGGTGGGAGGAGAAGATGCAGCTTTCTGGTCTATTCTGGGTTTCCTGCATCACAGTCTGTCGGGCTTCAACAGAACGTGAAAGATACTAGAATTTTCATCTCAGCTGGGCCTTTGATACGCTTCGTTTGAAAGCAGGGGACTCAACGTTTCCATCTGCCACTTTTAAGTCTATGACTATTTTATTTGCTGTTGATTTTTTTTCATTTGTTTATCTCGTTAGCCCACTTACTTCTCTTATTGACTCAGCGACCACTGAATCAGAAAAACACTAAGCATTTCAAACAGACCGCTCAAAGAAATTCCATCTCATTTTAAGCTTCACAGAAAACTTCAAAATAATGACCTGTTTGATCAGCATCATCTCCTTTTTCCCCAGTAACGTATGGCGAAACTGTTGTTTTCTTGCAGCATTTGTGAAAGAGCAACTAGCAGCACAACCGGAGTTAGCCATGGGAGAGTAATGCTTGTTACTTACGAATCAGAGGCACACTGGCGTTGGCTGTTCCCAACCTGTTGACGGCCACACAGGTGTAGTTGCCATAGCGGTCCTGTGTCATGTTCTTCACTGTGAGGACCGATCTGGAGCTGAGGTTATTGATGACGATTCCTTGGCCCATGTTGATCCTGAAAATCAAACCGTAAACTGACATGACTTGTCAGGCAAGGACACTGGTGTGCTGTTGTGTGACACCCTAAGAAGACATCCATCAAAATATATATGTGACCCACTCTGTGAAAACCCTGTTAAAGTCGCATAATCTATTTCCGGGAAAAATATTTCTGTTTGTTACTGTAAATATTAGATATCAAGGTTTTGAGATATAGTACTAGATTTACATTTACAACATGATGAATAATGAAATAAATAAATATCAGTGTTGATAAAATTGTTAATGCAAAAAACACGCAAAGCAGAGGTTTGCTACCTAAACACTCATTTAAATCGTCTCTGGGTTTACTTTCAGAACAGAAACACCTTCTGATCGTCATATGAACGTGTTTATTTAGAGACAGCAAACAGATTAATATATACTTTAACATCTCTCCACATTCTCAGACATCAGATCAGTCCCTTGAACAACAGGAAAACTGCAACTTTGTCCTGTTTCCGCTTTCTGGTTGCTTTTTTATGAATTGACGCCAACATTTTAAGACCGATTGATTTTGTATTAAAGCTCAACATGTGTAAAGGTTATTTTAAGTTCATTTCATGACTGATACACCATGACATAAGTAGGTGAGAAGTTAAGAAGCAAAAGGAACAGATAGCGGATTGCTTAACAGCTATGGTAGTACAAAGTACATATCCCAAATCCCAGTGTACAAGGCCCAAATTATGACATAGCGTTCCATAGTGGATTACTTTTTAGAGCAGTGGTTCTCAAGCTTTTTTCACCAAGTACCACCTCAGAATAAAATTGTCTCTCCAAGTACCACCATAATAACCGGTATTGAAGTATTCTTCAAATTAGCAATATTTATTATTGTAAGCCACCTAATTAAAAGGTTTAGCCTATTAAAATCACTTTACTGATCAAATCAGTGTAATCGTATGCGTCAAAGGGTAAAAAGTGTGTTCATTTTTTTACTTTAATTATTGAGAGATTTCTCTGCGTACCACTAGAAGGAAGCTTGTGTACCACTAGTGGTACGTGTACCACAGTTTGAGAACCACTGTTTTAGAGGATGACAAGAAAGAGTCATTCTTGGATGAAGCTGGGGAGGAATTTGAAGGAAGGTTTGTCTCATTTTTTTGCTACATATGTAGTGAACATGATCATTTGTGTATACAGCCAATGTAATGCTAACACATACAATTCATTCATTTTCTTTTCGGCTTAGTACCTTTATTAATCCGGGGTCGCCACAGCGGAATGAACCACCAACTTATCCAGCATATGTTTTACGCAGCGGATGCCCTTACAGCTGCAACCCATCACTGGGAAACACCCATACATTCTCATTTACACACATACACTACGGACAATTTAGCCTATTTAATTCACCAGTACCGCATGTCTTTAGACTTGTGGGGGAAACCGGAGAACCCGGGGAAACCCATGCAGTCGCAAGGAGAACAAGTAAACTCCACACAGAAACGCGAACTGACCCAGTCGAGGCTCGAACCAGCAACCTTCTTGCTATGAGGCGACAGCGCTACCCACTGCACCACTGCATAACCCAATTAATAAAATACTATAGTAATTTATATATATTTTTAAAAATACAGTGTTTTAAACCCATATACAGTAGGCCTACTGTGTGTATTCAGTACAACACTTAAATGCTAGAGCATACTGTACCTACAGTATCATGAACTATTATGTCATAATTATCTTATAGCCCCAAAAGAGGTTGATGTTTTATATTTACATGTTATATATTCATCAATATTACATTTGTGTATTTATTAACATTTTCTTTTGATATTTGGTTTCACAAATTAAGCTGCAGTAGCAAGCATAACATTTTTATGCTTTTTGGACCATCATATAAAAATTAGACTTGTTTTACAAAAGTTTAAAAATAATTTTCCCATAATTGTATCACATATCACTGAAAATAGGAGAATCTCTGCTTTAATTTGGCATATAGCACATAGTCAGGATAATTATGGTTCAGAGGTGTTGAAGGTTTAAATTTAACCATTTTCTTTAAATTTGAAATTCCTCAAAAGCAGGAGTCTGAGATTAAGTGAATCTTTGACATGGTCTAACTCAGTCAATATTAAAGAAATCAAGGGTATATTTTCACAGAATATTCTTTACATTGTGTAGAATGATTATATCAAAAACTGCAAATCACAAAAATTAGAAATTTTATCTGTTTTTTTTTTATTACAAATAGGGTCACATATTTTAACAGAAATCTTTTCATTTACAATGAGAGAGTCTATGCTGTTTTAAGTAGAAAAAAACAACAACTAAAATAAAAGCACTACTGAGCTGAACTGTTAAAAATGTTGATTAAAAATGTGTTCAAGATTGAGATGTCTTTTATCAACACTCGAGCTTCTATTACTAGCACTGTCTATACCATTTCATCTTTTTCTGCTTTATAAAATTCTTTGGTCTTCTACCACAAACCACTTTCTATTCTATTCTATTCTATTCTATTCTATTCTATTCTATTCTATTCTATTCTATTCTATTTTATTTTATTCTATTCTATTCTGTTTCTATTTTTACAAAAAAAGGGGAAAAGGGAAGAAACTTAAACTTAATTTGACTGTCTAAGATTAACACTAGATAGTAAAATCTTAACAATTAACATGTGACATTAAAGACCAGAGAAACTAAAAAGAAATGATATTTTAACATATATTACATGTAAACAATTATCATTTAGTTATTTCAACTGTGATATTACAAAATGTTATAGTTCACTGTATTTTGATTAAAACAATGCAGCCTTGGAGAACATAAGAGATTTCATTAGTCTTGCCAATCCTTAACTTTAGCATGAAACACTAGTGTACATTCTTAATATAGATAGAGGAAATGAACTAAAAACCTTTCGGCTGATTGTCTCACCTACTACAGATACGAACAAGTTGGCCTTTGCTGGACTAGATGTTTTTGTTTATACTTTTTGTTTCTGACACATATTAATGCTTCTCAGACCAAACGCTGACAGGTAAGATATATGATAGTCTTTGTGTTATGACGGAAAATGCAAAAAAAGTTACAACTGTCCCAGGTCCCGAGGGAATTTCCAATGGGAAAATCAGAAGCAGAAAAATTTGCACATGGCTTGTAGTTTTGTCAAGGTCTAGAGTTCAGCAGCAGTTGCTCTTGAGAGTCCTGACTCGGGGTCATCCGTGTTACTCTCACAGGTAAAGCCATGCCTGACCTTTTGTCCCCCAACTCTCTAGCAGCTTGTCTCCTGCTGACACTTACTTAAACGAGAACAAAACTTTCCTAAAACAAAAGACCACTGCTACAATTTATCTGAGGGTTATGGCCATTTATACACACACAAAAATAGGGGAAAAAAACAGAAAAGGGTGCTTTATCATTCTGCTCAGACTCTGTTATTATGTCTGAGCGATTATATACTACAGATGATAAATAAAATTATGTTTTGGAAAGTCTCAAATTTAAAAAGTACTTTCTAAAGCAAAAGTACTTAATTTGAAGATCTAAGAATCCTATTTACACCAATATATTGCAATAAAATGAATTAAGAGAGCACCTGGAATTCTTCCTTTCTCTGGATCTATAAATGTATATATGTCACGTGTTTGAGTAAAACTTTTTTCTTCAAATACAAATGTTGTCATTTAGAGACAACAAAAAGATAATTAATCAAAATAACATAAAATATGTTTCATGTTTCCATGCTTTCAGAAAGTATCTATTTTTTTAGACAACACAATGCAAATGTTTGAGAAGAGTTAAGAAAGTGATACATGAAAACATGTATTAATTGATTATTTTGTCAGCCAAATGTTTTTAAAGATACTATGAAATTGAAAGTTTTTTAGACGCTAGTATCAGTATTGTTATGTTTTAGGATATCTATAAGCTTGTGCGCTCCGAAACATTGATAAAACTTGTGTTTAAAAGATATAAAACTGAAATAAACATGTACAGCTTGTACACTGAAAAAAAATATTCAAAGCTGATTCCTTGGCTTTACTCAAATGTTTCCCGTTAAGTGGCTGTAAACAATTTATTTGGGCTGAATTTAAACAAACAAATTAAGTTGAATATTATTAAACTTAATTTGTTTGTTTAAATCCAACACAAATAAATTGTTTGCAACAGTTTTGCAGACTTTTTTTTCAGTGTAGTTTCTCATTTCCACATAAATGGATCAAGGGTCTTATTCATGTTACCGCATACTTCAGTTTCTCATCAAATCATAACCAATCATATGCTCTCTAGTGTCTGACATGCCCTGCCTCCTTCAAGACGCTTCTCATTTGCTTTTCATTTGATGCACTTGAGCTCAACCCCTCACACTGGCAGAGAGGTGATAAAACAATATGCTATTGGCTGTTTTTTTGTTTTGTTTTTTTAAAGAGGAGGGGCTACACTGTGTCCCACCTTCTCTTCATGTTTTGGTTGATATTATGTCAAACATTTTTCAAACTAAGTACGGGTCCTTTAATCACTTAAAAAATAATGGTATTTAATATGATCACTTTTTTCAATATTTTAATAGGTCAGAACAAATATGTTGTTTTATTTGGACATTAATAAATCAAAAAGCCATTTAATTTCATATAGCATAGTGGTCATAAAGGGATGGACATGGTCAGCAACAATGCTCAGGTAGGTTGTGGCGTTGACAAGATGCTCAAGTGGTACTAATGGACCTAAAATGTGCCAAGACCATTCTCTTTAAACCCTAGTAATGATTGTGTGGTTGAAAAACCCAGTAGATCAGCAGTTTCTGAAATACTCAGACCAGCCCGCCTGGCACCAACAACCATGCCACATTCAAAGTCACTTAAAACCTCTTTCTTCCCCATTCTGAAGCTTTGAACTGCAGCAGATCATCTTGACCATGTCTACATGCCTAAATGCATTGAGTTGCTGCCATGTGATTGGCTGATCAGAAATTTGCGTTAATGAGCAGTTGGACAGGTGTACCTAATAAAGTGGCTAGTGAACTATTAATGTATATAACAATATTTAATACATTTAACAATATTTCTACATATACATTTTGTAAATTTAATTTCCAGCAGTTTCCTAGAGATGGGTTGCGGCTGGAAGGGCATCCGCTGAGTAAAACAAATGCTGGATAAGTTGGTGGATCATTCTGCTGTGGCGACCCCGGATTAATAAAGGGACTAAGCCGAGAAGAAAATGAATGATTGAATTTCAAGCAGACATCAAAATAGCACCTTTGAACTAAATATATTTAGCAAAAGATAAAAAAATATTATTTTTCACTATTCTTCATGATTTCTCTGCATCGTTCCTGTTGAATTGTTCAACATTTCTCTTTCATGTTTTGTTTCCTGCACCTCACTGTTTCTGCTTCAGCATCGAGCCTGTGCTTTCAGACAAATACAGTAAAACAGACAATTTAGCAACAATGTTCAATGTAAAGCCTTAGATTAAGCAGAGTACAGACCCAATGCCAATAAGCCTCCTTTGCAATTTGAATAAATTGACTGAAGCCTATAATTACAATTAGCACAGTGTGAACTGCTGATTCAGATCGTACTCAGCAAGAGTGGGTAAATGACGGGTAATGGGGTAATTTGGTATTTAAATTCAAGAACCACCACTTGAGTCAACACTGATTGGCGCAAAGACTTAGAACGCTCTTTACTAGTGATGAGGTTATACAAATATATATTTATAATGCAGATTTAAGACAGTAACACAGATTACCCTTATATACTGTACTGTATCGGTTTTCAATAGGTATCCATTTTTACTTTTTAAAAAATAAATTTATGTTCAGGAGCAGATTTGTATGGTGGGAAGAAAGATTAGATAACTACTTTGAGTTAACTCAAGAGTTATTTTCTCCTCTATGACATTTCAATAATCTGGTTGTTTTTAAACACAGAAACACATGCTTCTCATTATTAGAATTCAGTCCTCAAATATTTTTCTTTTATTCTTCAACGCAGTTTTCGGCATTTCATTCAGCTAGACTCCACACAAAATATGTGTGTGATTTCAGCCTTAAGTGTGCTAATTATATTTAGTTTATGAAAAAAGTGCTTTATGAATTATGTAACGTACTTATAAAAATCACTCACAGGCATACAGTGAAAGAGCTGTAAGTGGACGAATCTAAAAATAATAAACAGATGCAAAGCAAAGACTAAAAATGGAAGGTGACATGAGAAAATGTACTGGCCATAAATATTTATTACTGGCCATTAAACTGTATGTAAACCATCAAAAAGCATAACAAATTTAATTTAACCCTTGTGTGCTGTTCAAATTGACCACCCTTTCCTTATGTTCGTGGCTGTTTTTGCCCAGTTGACTTCCATTGCAATGACATTTTTTGATTGCAAAGCCATGACAGCATATAATCATGCATTCTTAATTGTTGCGGATTTTCCCTGATTTTTACTGTTGATGATCAGTTGGCAACATTTACCTGTTAGATAGGCCTGTGCAACACTCTATATAGATGGCAGAAACTAAGCTTTTTTTTGCACTGGAATTGATGATCAACAGTAAAAATTAAAAATGTTAGGGAAACAACATGGAAAACCAGCAACATTCAAGAATGCATGCTTATATGGTGTTTATCATATAATATATGATGTTACATTGTTTAAAGTTGTAGCTAAATTGGGACTCAAAATCACCGTTATTACATTAAATTCATATAAATTAGTATTATTGTCCCATAAATGTCATAAATTATTAAAAAGATAGTAAACAATTTTGTAAACTTTTGAATCATATTTTAAAAATTTAATAGTAAATGAAAAAAGTACCACATATTATTGTAACTATTTAAAAAAAGACAGTTGCAGCTCACCCAGAATGCTGCTGCCAGGATTCTGACCAGAATCAGAGCACATCACACCCGTCATGAGGTCTTTACACTGTTTTCCAGTTACATTCAGAATAGATTTTTAAGTATTACTGCTTGTCTAAAAAACACTAAATGGCCAAGGACCTCAATACATTACAGATATGCTCACCTAACAGATCACTCAGATCATTAGGATAAAGTAAATTAGAAATTCAAAGGGTTCAGTCGAAGCAGTGTGGATGTACCTTCAGTTTCTACGCCCTCCGCTACTGGAATCAGCTTCCAGATATGATCAGGTGTGCCCCAACATTAGGTACGTTCAAATCAAGACTGAAAACACATCTGTTTGGTTGTGCATTTACTGAATGAGCACTGTGCTACGTCCGACAGACTGCACTAGTATGTCTTTCTTTTCTTTTTCATTCTTTTATAACCTGTTTTAACACATTTTTATTTGTTTTAATCATTTTTAATTCTTTTAATCATTTTTACTTTCTTGTTTTTTTATTCTCGTTTATGTAATGCTCATTGAAGTATCATTGTGTATGCAATGTGCTATAGAAACTTGCCTTGGATATTCATTCATTTATTTATTTTCTTTTCGGCTTAGTCCCTTTATTAATTCGGGGTCGCCACACTGGAATGAACCGCCAACTTATCCAGCAGTTGTTTTACGCAGCGGATGCCCTTCCAGCCGCAACCCATCTCTGTGAAACATCCATACATTCTCATTCACACACATACACTACGGACAATTTAGCCCACCCAATTCACCTGTACCACATGTCTTTGGACTGTGGGGGAAACCGGTGCACCCGGAGGAAACCCACGCAAACACGGGGAGAACATGCAAACTCCACACAGAAATGCCAACTGACCCAGCCGAGGCTTGAACCAGCTCCCGTCTTGCAGGATACCGTGTCGCCTAAGCCTTGACTATTATTTTTATTATTAAACATTATAATATCAGGCATTGTTACAGGCATTAATAATAAAATGTAGCGAACACATCAGCAGTAGAAAAGTATCCCAGAAGACTGCCAAATAACTGAAAAGTGTCATAAACAAATAGAAGTCAAATTTTGTCATTGTCAATAAATTTGTCATTTTGTCATTGTCAATACATGTTAATAATAAATAGTGTGGCAGTGTTTTTCAGTGCGCTGACAGCGATAAATACTGTATATGCATATTTAATTGCAACTGGCATCCTTCCTTGCATTCCTGCATATTAAATTGCAACGGAACTTATCTCACTTACATCTATTCAACCATCTGTGTCTACCTGTATCTACTTTTATATCGCAAAGAGTGAAGGACAGGTACATTAAATGTTAATACTTATCCACAGTTGACAGAAACCATTGGCAAAGCTAAAAATTGTCTTTTTTTCACACATCCAAAGCTTAAAAATACATTGTGCCATCCACAAAAAAAACCAGACTAATGAATTGTTAATAAATTCGAAGCAGCTCTTAAAATAATATATAACGCTGAATGATCAATTAGGATATAATTGCTTAAATGACTCAAATGGCACAATTTGCTTCAGACCTCTTTGGAAAAGATTATTTTCGCCAGAAGTGTATGACTTTAATTAAAAGTTAAAAATGACTGTTAAGTTGCAAAAAAAAAAAAAGTGATTTTCCACAAGCTTACGCTGTGTGCTAAGAGTCACTATCTTCCCGAAATTAAGACTCTTTAATAAGACACTTTGTAATATTTGATAAGCCGCAGATCCATAGCTATTAGACTAATACCGCTGAAGACTGTAATGCAGCTTATGGTGATTAAATCTGAAGGAAAACTCTCGAAAACTGCTGTTCAGTTTGATCGTACAAATGTAGCAACTGCAAATGAATATCGATCGGAAAATTAGATTTTTTTTAACAAAAAAGCAAACCCCACATCAAGCTTTTCAGTAGTGGGCATTCTGCATCATAAATAAACTCACTTAACATGCATAATGTATGACTAATGATCGCTGTACTGCTAAGCTAATGAAATGAAAGCTTTTATCATTTATCACTCTTGCTTTTTTTTACCTTTTTTCTCCCTTGTACCACTCGAAAACTGGAGAAGGGACAGCTGCTGCCTCACATCTCAGCAGGGCAACCTGACCGGGTCGGACCCCGTGACTTTTCATCTCATGGATTGCTGGAGGAACTACAGAAAGAAAATAAAAACCAACGTGATTTAGGGCAAGAGTGAACACACATAATAAGCCAAACTCAAAATAAACCAACCCCAACCGTGCCTGAGAGGAAAAGCCTCCTAAAAGGCAAAAGTTTTCATTTACAGTTGCGTGAAAGGGGCAGGAGTGAATTAGCAATAAGATTCGGAGTGGTCAACACGTGTAAATCTTATGGGTGCAATGCTGAGAAATACCATTCGTCCCAAGGGTTGGCGAAATGAAATGAACTGCTCGGTGATAAATTGTTTAATGGCTGTTCAAAGGCTGGGGAGCTGAGGAAGGTTTCTCTGAATATGTGCATGTAAAATGAGGGTCCTTTCATGTTCACAAATGCGGTGTAAATCTCTCCAGTGAGCTTTAACTACAGGCTGAATTTTTATTTTTAAGACCGTCGAGAAGCAACAACCTTTTTCAATGTGGGGTGGGGGGGGAGAAAAAATGTTTATCATACATAAATCTTCATTGTATTTCACTTCTATCGCAGGGGTAAACAGACTAAGCTAGTAGAATGGCATGCGTTCAAACACAAAATGACATACAGAAAAAGGGCTATGAACGAAATAACACCGTACTTAATATACACACAAATAAAGCAGGCCTGTATGGAATACTAAGTCAAATATGGTGTGAAAAAATCTGAAAATAACTCCCTTCAAGCAGGTGATCCACTTATGTCTTTCTAGCTAGCGTTAAATTACTTGCTATGTCTGAATTTGAGTGGGGGACATTTATATTCTAGGCAACTCGTTCTTTGAAAATCACCTGCAAGTTATTGAGGTCTGTGTTCAGACTATTTTTTCCTGATTGAATTTTTGACATTCTCTTCTATAACCACACAGCTGAAGGTATGAAGTTCTCCAGGCCTTCACTGTAATGTGTTTCATGTTATCTGAAGGCTGAAAAAGAATTTCCCACTATTGTGCTGAGAATAGAAACAAGTGTGTGTGTGTGTGTGTTTTAGACTGATGTTTGACTTCAGGCTCCAATGTTATGTCATGCACTGTAGGTGCATCACATCATTTAACAAATACAGAGGCATGAGCTTCTACACATCGCACATGGAAGTGAGAGTTTATCTTACTTTGCATATCAAAAGTAATTTGCAGCATTTAAAAACGAGGCTTCTAAAAATAAGCATGAGGAATGACAAATGTCACTGCATTTATAGTTAAAAGACAAGGCGGAACGGAGAAAAATTATTCACTGACAATTAAAAGCAATCAGTATATAGATTGAAAAAAAAAAAACAAAAAAAAAACATGACTTTCTCTTGGCCTTCATAGTGAATAAAGTTTATTTTCTTTAAACAAGGATGATTCATTTTTATTTGTATGTCAAGTAAAAATCACTCGAATTAAATATTAATGTTCACTAAAGGATATTGTTTAACCCAAGCCTCAAATCAAAATGTTTCAGTGTCACCAGTGGCCCTGGTGCCGAATGAATGAATGAATGATTCTAAGACAAATACATTTGAGTCACTTAGTCGCCACCTACTGGCAAACCAATGTAATTAATAAAAATGCTATGCAGTGTCAGGTTACTTTCAATGGGTCACTTACTCGATTTTAAAGACAACCATAGATAGCGGTGTTTATATCCAAACTATACATTTTATCTCAGTATGTGAATGTTTGTATCACAGAAATCTCACAGGACTCACACAATCACATATCATAATAGTAATTTTGCACATGAAGGCATGAGCTTCCATTGTAAACAGATTTTGCCAACTAACTAACTATAGATCATTTAAACACTAATAATAATACTAACAAAGGGTTCTTTATTAAACTCCATTTGGATGTCAGGTACAAATCACTCGAATTAAATAATAATGCTCTCTAAAGGATTTTTTTTACTCTAACCTCAAATCAAAATGTTTCAGTGACACCACCAGTGGCCCTGGTGCTGAATAAATGATTCAATGACAAATGAATTTCAGTCACTCAGTCGCCACCTACTGGCATACAGCTGTAATTGATACAAATGTTATATGAGGTATAACAGAGGCCAGCTAGCGAATTGCTACGCAGGTAAACTTCACTCCTCTGACCTCCAAAGGCGCTCTAGTTACAGATCCCAGGGCCCATGGTCTTTGGCCTCCTTGTTGGAGCAACCGACTCCCATTCAAAGAATCGCTGATTCAATCCCAGCTCAGACTGGGTTGGGTGCAAAAGCATCGGTGGGATACAGAGGTTACTTTCAATATGCCATTTACTCGATGTTGATCACTGCCATCGATAGCAGTGTTTATATCCAAACTACACATTTTATCTGAGTATGTGAATGTTTGGAACACAGAAATCTCACATGACACACACAATCACATATCACAATAATTTATTTGAAGGCTTGAGCTTCATGAGCCATACATTTTACACAGTTTTTGCAAACAAACTAAAGCTCGAACTACCTACAGTACCTAACTAACTAACTAACTAACTAACTAACTAACTGACTAACTAACTAACTAGATAAATTAATAAATAAACATTTAGAAAAAAGAATAACAATAATAAACAAAAAATGCTATATTAAATTCTAGTTGGATATCAGATATTAATCCCTCAAATTAAATAACACAGTTCACTTAAGATTTTTTTTTTTCAAATCCAGGAAGAGAAATCAAATTGAAGTGCCCCGATTAAGCTTTTCCAGACATGAACTTAATAATGTATAATTGTGACAACGTGTAAATAATGCTGTTTGTCTATGAAAACATAGTCAAAAAGATGCTGTTTTTTGCATGACGGAAGCAAATCCATGTTGTCTGCACTTACAAACGATGAGGAGTTAGGTCAAACTGATATGGTATAACCAACGCCATCATTACCGTTCATATTGCAGTGTTAACAAGTACTAATGAAGCCTCCAGAGCTGAAATTCAGATATGGTAATGTGTTTTTATTTCCAACAATAGTAGACCAATCACATCATACTTGGCTATCTGACCAATCAGAGTAGACCATGTTCTTTGAATGGAGGAGCTTAGAAAAACGGGATCCTTCAATGAACCACTTTGGATACTGTGATAAAAGATGTGTATATTTAACATATTTTAGGACCCCAGGTAGATGTAAACCTAATACAGAAAACAAAATTAGAAACATTTAATACAGTATACCACACTGCAGATGCACTATAGAGGCTTCCATGGTTGTGTCAATAGAATATGTACTGTACAGTATATCCATCATTGTAATCACGGCGTTAAAATATTTTGCTCCATGATACTTTGCCGCTCATCATTTCTTCACTGCACAATCTCCTGGGAAGGTATGAAAATAGAAGTGTGACACATCAACACCGCTTGAATGCAGTGTTTTGGCATATGTTGTAAGAGAAGGCTGTCTGATCCAAAAAAAAAAGTGGCAATGGATGAATCTTGTGCTTTGGCTGGATCATACATTTACAGTACAGGCATCAGCCCATGAAAATACCTAGGGAGCATTACATAACTTGAGCTCCACAGAAGCAGGCTAGCATAAGATTTAGAGATAACATAAAATAAGAGATTAAAGGAACACATTGCTGATGACAAAGGCGAGGACAAATGACTGCTGTGCCTATAATATATGAGCGGAGAAAGGACAAGGCTGCAAGCGCAGAGAAATTCAAACGAGAGTGAAATGTCGTTTAAAAACATTTTCTTTCTGCAATCTGGTGTTTGACTGAGTGAAACATGAAATTAGGTTGTCATGTAAAATTTTGAAAAGTGGGCACATGATAGAGAGTTGCAGAGCATAAATACTAGTTCTAGTAAGTAATTGACATCCAATTTCACACATGACTTTAAAAAAAAAAATAGGAACTCACAATATTTTGCTTTGAATAAATCATTCAGTGATTTGCTTTAAAGGGGTGATCCAGAGTGTATTTTCAAAGCTTGATTGTGTTTATGGGGTGCAAAGCAATGTGTGCTCATGCTTCATTTGTGAAAAATCTTTTTTTTTTCATATATTTGATTATGTACAGCTACTCAGCTGACATGAAAACAACTGTCACAATTCCTAGTTCCAATGGAAGGCCCGCACTCAAGAGGCTCTGATTGGTCAGCTAACATAATGTGCTGAAATTGGCGGATCGGCTCCAGGAAGCATCCTGCTATAACATTATAGCACATCTGGCCATGCCTCTTCACTGCGCGGGGTGTATGCTTGTAACCTGAAGGGTTTATGATGTCATTAACCAGGATGTATTTTTTTTAGTCCCCAAACGCTGTAGCTAACTCTGTAATACCCAATGTCTCCTTTTGCATTGAACTTTGAGCATCTTCCATTCAGAGATGTTGTTTATGTTCACACAGCTACATTACACATCAGCTAATGACTAAAATATGAAATTGTACTGGACCACCCATTTAAATATTTTGTTCTTTACCAAAAAAAATTGAAACTAAATACGCCACATTCAGGCTTGGTTGCTTGGTTGGACTTTGGACTTCAATAAGGCCAACCTAGAGCTTTGATTACAGCACACATTAGCAATGGCATTGTTTCAAATCTGATTCTGCATTGTGACAACATGTCTTCCTGCCCAGAGTTGGATTAATATTTTACCAAGATCTTGTATTGATGATGGGAGAGTCAGACCCCTGTCCAAAATCTTCTCCAGCACATGCCAAAGTTTCTCAACAGGGTCAATATCTGGACTCTGGGGTGGCCAATCCATGAGTGACAAGAATATTTCATGCTCCCTGCATAATTCTTTCATAATTTGAGCCACCACAAAACTTCACTGATGGATAGAACAACCTGGTCATTCGGCAAATTCGGAAAGTCAGCTGACTTCCATAGAGGTTTCTTTGCTTGATGCGTGTCGACAATTTATCCCTTTAGAAACAGATCTTGGGTGAAGCCGAAAAGAAAATGAATGAATGAATGAATGAAACAGATCATAATATTTTAAATATAAACATCTATGCAGTAATGATCCAATGGGAGTCTCTTAAGTGTATGCTTAGTTAAATCTAAGTGGTGACATTTTTTAGATGGGCCAAAAACTAGGCCAAAAACTGAGTGGGTCAAAAACTGCCTCTTTCCATTTTAATTTAAAACCTGAAACGATGGTTGTTGTTTTGGAAATATGCATATTTGTTCTTATCATCAACAATGTGTAAATGTGCTGAAATACATGAGTATAATGTGTCTCTTTTTGTCAGTTTTAATGAACAGCCCTTATACTGTAAGCGCATAAAGATAAACATGTACTGTATAAAAAGTATTAGAAAAAGAGTAAAAACTGTATATAAAAGACAAGTACACTATTCACTAAAATGTTCAAAGTCTGTGCTGGAGTACAATGGAAAGGTTTATTAAATAATAAAGTTAAGAACTTAACTTTGCGATCTGCCAAACCTATATGCCCGAGACAAATAATAAATTCATGAGACCAAAGACTGCCTGTTAGATATACCCAAGATGAATTATATATATCATGTGTAACAACTACAGAGACATCAGATGCAGTGGTAAATGTCAGGACTATAGCCAAGGTTAGGCTGGGTAAGATGAGCACAAAGTCCACAAGAACACAAGGAACGTCCTGAATGCATTCTGAGAAAAGACTATTGTTTTGAAAAAATCTTATGAATGACGTTGCCTTTAAAAGGGGGTTTACTCCATTTTGAACACTACCATGCACATCAGTACAACAAACTATAAACGTTTGTACAATTAAACAATATTTTGCACATTTGAGTCAAAATGCTCATTTGCTTCCATGATATGCAGATATCCATGCAGATCTCATGCAAATTGTTAAATTCTCCTGCTACGTCAAGCTCCATAACTTGATAGTAGGTGTAAAAATGAATTTGTACACTACATGCACAGGACTCTGTTTTGGTCGTATATGCGCCCGAAAGTTTATTTATGCGACCTCAAAATATATTAGGGAGCATTTGTGCGAGAGCATAAAATTGTTGCTGTGCGACCAGTTTTCACAGCAAAATGTTCAACTTATGCGCAGACCTTCAATAGGAGACATTCATGCAGAATGCACTTTTGCACCTAAGAATGTGAAACGAAGTGCTCAGGAATGGTCAGTTGTCTACTTGCTGAATTAAACAAAAGTCCACAATGCTTGCCTCGCTTTTGTGTTCCTCTTATTGGCCCAGTGCTCTAGAACAGTACACGAAAGGATTGGTTATTATCAGTTGTCAATCACTCAGTCAATGCCTTCTGCCTTCAGATGACAGGGAGCAACAGCCATGAAAATATGAAGCGCTAAAGATGAGAGAATGAAAATAACAGTGGCAGATTTTGTTTTAGAAACCACTTAAAAAGTTACAAATAATGGCACATCTTATTACTGATCATGTGGTGAATCTTAGGCCCAATCCCAATTCTATTTTTGTACCCCTATCCCTTGGCCCTTACAACCAAGGTTTAAGGGGAAGGGCTTCAAAACTTACCCCTAAGAATTGGGACAGCACTTCAACACCTGCACACGTCATCATGTGTCATCGCGATCTCTTGCTTCATACAGTATGAGATCAGACGATTGCGACTGCTGTAATTATTCCAGTTGTGTTATTTTTTGGTGTTTATCTTCAGGAAATCACTGAAGGCGTATATTATGTTATCATAACGATCTAATGTGGCAATAAGATCGGAACTATACTGTGTATTTACACAGTGGCCATATTTATCTATGTAAACACACGAAAACAACATTAACATTATAGCAGACACTGTGAAAAGCTCATTCCCAGCCGCTAGACATTACTGACAGGGTATTCGAGTGTCATCGTGTGTCAGAATGTTCTAAAGATATTTGGGACACCACTACCCCTTCACATGAACGCGCAAAAGGAGGGGTAGGGGTGAGGGGAAGGGCTAATGGGGAGAATTGGGATTGGGCCTTAATCCACCATTTACACATTTCGAAGAGTGGACAAAAGTCTTCCAGTGGCTTCAAGTCTGCTATGAAAATGATTAAAGCTATTTACAGTTTGTGGGACGGAGTTTTCAGCTTACCGCGTTTGCCACATTTACATATTATAAGCATGAGAGGTCCTATTTAAATTTCTATTCTATTTAAATCTGTTAATATAACACTGTGCTCATAATCTTTGGTGGGTGCGACAAAATTCTGGCTGGTGCTCCTATATTTTTAAAGTTAGGAGCACCAGTGCTTCTAAGCTCAAAGCTTAATTTCGAGCCTTGAGGCATACTGTATTTAGAACCCTCAGTCTCTGCACTGAGAAAACCCATACAGACATCTGATATATGGAATTATTGCAAAATTACACATATATGACATACAAGTCCATATTTAGACTTCATATACAGTTGAAGTGAAAATTATTAGCCCCTTGAATTATTAGCCCCCCTGTTTATTTTTTCCCCCAATTTCTGTTTAATGGAGAGAAGATTTTTCAACACATTACTAAGCATAATAGTTTTAATAACTCATCTCTAATAAATGATTTATTTTATCTTTTCCATGATGACAGTAAATAATATTTTACTAAATATTTTTTTAGGACACTTCTATACAGCTTAAAGTGACTTTTAAAGACTTAACTAGGTTGATTAGGTTACTAGGCAGGTTAGGGTAATTAGGCAAGTTATTGTATAACGATGGTTTGTTCTGTAGACTATCGAAAAAAAAAAGCTAATAATTTTGACCTTAAATTTAAAGTTTTAAAATTAAAAACTGCTTTTATTCTAGCCAAAATAAAACAAATTAGACTTTTTCGAAAGAGAAAATATTATCAGACATACTGTGAATGTTTCCTTCCTCTGTTAAACATATTAAATATTTAAAAAAGAAAAGGGGGGCTAATAATTCTGACTTTAACTGTATATAAAAATTATGTAATATATATTTCAAAATATATATTTTTTTTCACAATATATATGTAAACTGCCATTTTTGCAAAATTTTGAAATATATGTAGTGTATATGACACTATACATTATCTATTTGTCCAAATACGAAATTCAAAAATGAACTTATATGTCATACGTATCTGTAATCTGCATAGGTTTCAGAACAGATCATATTCCTACATGGGAGATTTTGCCAATTTTCAAATCATGTGTCAGGTGTCATGAAGGTGTTCATATTTGTGATAGGCTTTTGGAAAAAAAGTTCAGCCTTTTGGAAAAAAAACAGAATCTCTACTTCAAACATTTGCCACGCTACCTGACATTTCAGTTGGGATGAAGTCGAAATATTTCACAGCTTCTCTGGCCCGTTAATCAGAGTGAGCTTACTTAAATGGATTTGGATGCTATAACATGGCATTCAGAGGCAGAACCTGAAAATTCTCAGCACACACAGCCAACGCGAAGGAATCCAAGAGTGCATTTTCTAGAAACATCTATGCGTCTGTTATGAGTGTGTGCATGCTTTGAATCTGCAAAACACCTCCATATTGGAGGTTACAAGTGGATTTCGAGTTAATTCAGCTTATGTGTTTCGCAAATAAAGCAGAGATTTGAGAGCGGCTGAAATCTGCTGTGGGTGAGATATGGTATGTATCTGTCTGTGTCATTCATCACCGAGATTTGCGCTGTATTGTAAGCTATTGGCATGTCTTGGCAGGTTGCCTAATAGCACAAGAGAAGCTGGCTCTGATATATATCCACACAGCTAACTTCTCGTATCTAACAAACCACTGCATCTGTCCTCACTGAGGGATGATCCAGTTCATTATAAAACTGCATTAGCAAGAACTACCCAGGGAGGAAAACAAAGCATTAGCCACAACTGCAACCACAACTTTTCACATTAATTAAAATGGTTTGAGCACATATACTGCAGTGATAAAGGGTCCGGAGGGACAGAATTCATGCGAGTCATCCAGTTCGAAACATCAAAATATCGTTTAAACCAGAGCAGAAGTGAATGCATCAGCTAGTTTTTGGATACAACTGAGAAAAATATGCATTTGCTTATAAACTTGAATTTAGAACTGACGTGCCAAATGACACCTTTCAACTGACTGATGTTTGAGTATTTTTTTTTCATATATGTTTTATTCACAAACCCATATATGAAATGCCATTTCTAACAAATAAAGAAAATTATTTATCACTTTAAGATAATTATTATTATTATCTTTAGATAATAGGACAGTTTAGCCAAAAGCGAGAATTTTGTCATCATTATTTTGAATAATAATACTTTAAAAGTCAATCCAGTCCAATTGGGGTTTTTTTTTTCCCCTTTGGCCTCGTTGTCAATCATAATGCGTTTTTAGCAACAAGAGGTGGAGATAAATGCACAATATGTCAAAATTTCACATCAAACTATACACATAAAATAATAATGTTTTTTTTTTTTGACTTGTGCATTTACTCAAATGTTTCCAACAATGTTTAAAGCGACAAAATTTTTGTTTTGCATCAGGTGATAATGTGGTCTATCTAGTTACTCCCAGACATCGATTTTACTTCTAAAGAAATCAGCAACATACAGTTAGGGCTCTATATTAATGATCTAAGCGCAAAGTCTAAAGCACATAGCGCAAAGTCTAAAGGACATGGCGCAAAGCATTAAGAGCGTGTCCGAATACACTTTTGCTATTTTAAGATCAGAAAAATTTGGTCTGCGCTCTGGCACATGGTCTAACAGGGTTGTGCTTATTTTATTAATGAGCTATGAGTGTGTTTTGAGTATAATGTGCATAAAACCAATTTTTCAGCAAGAGGTCTTCTTGTGGCTTGAAAAAAGTATAAAAATGCTTCATGCAGAGAGTTGTAATAACACAGATCCAGCTTTCTTCTGATTCAAACTCATCGACTCCACTTTATTTATTCTTGAAGAGAACATCTGAAATAAATGATTTGTTTTAAACTGCTGTCTTAAACTGAATGAGCCACATCTGGTGTGCTCTAAACAACACTTGGTTGTTTCAACTCAAATTTGGGTCAAATATAGACAAACTCAGCAGATGAGTTAAATCTTTTTTTTTTTTTTACATGACATTTTTAGCCAACAGTTTGTCCATATCTGAGCCAAATCTGCAACATGACACATTGCTTCGAACACTGTCCGGCGTGCAAACACTGTAAATGATGACAGAAAATAAATCTGTGAAATATTTTGAATGAGCCTTACATAATAACTCACAGAAATATTAATTAAACCCACACTCAAGACATCTAACATTCAATTACATTTAAAAATTCTCATTACAGCAATCAAATACGAGCGTTAGCTAAGCAAAATGGTGGTGTAAAAGCCACGGAAGCCCAACAACCCGAGTCATTTACAGGCTTCATAACAAAAGTGTGCTACTGTAAATCATTGGTGAGTTTCTAAGCTCGTAGCAGATGGGAGGGTCTGAAAATAGCAAAGTTGGCATGAAAAATGGATGCTGCGGGGCTTACTGTTTGACAAATTTGCCAGTTGTGGCTTGATCACAAACGCAAATTAAAATAACAAGGCAGAGATTACGCTTGAAAATACCTGTGAACACAGCACCTCACAAATCGGTGAATATGTCAATATATGCCAAACAAGGTTCCCCAGGGTTCAGGGCCTTTGTGATTCTTCTTTCGCAAACAGATTTGACATGTGCAAAGAAAAAAAACAACAACAAAAAAAAAAAACAGGTTGGCTCATTCAAAACAGGCCGTTTTATTGTTGGGATGAATCTAGGCTTGGTGGGAAAACCGAATAGAGTTAAATAGGATTTTCTATTATCGCACTGAAGCCAGAGGTTGGTGGGTTAACTGAAAACGAATGCTAATCCAGTCTATTATTTTCCCTCCTAATAGGTTTTAAAACATCATAGCATGTCTGACTGTAAAGTTCAATGATGTCGGTGTCAGTCGGATGTACTGAATGACTAACTGGCACATCTCCCGACCAACAATAATTAATTTATCATGTTACGAAGACGCTCTGAAGGAAGGGATGATTTATACAGGCTTGCACCTTTATCCTCCCAACAAGTATGACATGTTATTTTAATTACAAGATCAATTAATAACCCACCTCTTCAGCCAGAGGCTAAAATGAGTTTTCTTCACAATTAAGGAATGGACTCATCAGTCCATGACTTATCAGCTTATAAACAGAGCGACTGCTCCAATTGCTGTCTCCACCTCATTGTCCTATTCTGTTCGCCAGCGCTGGGTTTAGCAGCCAAGATTTATTAATTCATTAAGTTTTCCATTTAAAATTCAAGAATAACATCATGTTCTTTCTCTAACACATCCAATCCTTATAAATAACGCTCATGCTAAGGGAATATGCACTGTGGAGAAAAGTACTCAGTTGAATGAAATCATTAACCACAGTGTCACAAATCTATGTAAATAGACAAATTGGCTTTTAGCCTATCATGCTGAAGAATAGGAACTGTATTGTACTGTGCAGGGAAGATGGGCACTTCAGACAATCACTTATTTGTCTGGGAAGCCTTAGGATATCAAAGGGGAACAATTCATAGAGTCATTTACGGAAATGCAGTAGGGTCTTTTGTTAGTTTGTGCGTCAGGGGTACATAGCTTGTAGATTTGGGGGAACAATTGGGTCAGTCAGTGAGATCTTTCATTACTTGTCATTTTTAGTTTCAAGGCCTACATTTACATCACAGAAATTGAGGAGGGACAAAGGAATGTGTGTCTTGTGCATGTCAGAACTACATTAAAGGGTCACGAACTGTATTTTTCTTTTAAATTTTATTACATTTTTGGGAGTTCACTTACAATGTCTGCAAGATTTTTACATCATACATTTAGAAGTGGCATACACAAATGCCACAACAGCGGCTGTTTTTAAGGGTCACTGTACAAAAGCCATCTGTTATATTGGAACAGTGGAAGCCAAATCGTGACCACTCAGGAGAAAGTTGACTGTGCGTCTGCAGCTGTAGTTAGACACATGTAAAAAAAATGTATATCTGCAACCTAGACAGTATGATAACGTCACCTGAAATCAAAATTCACAATTATTATTTTTGTATGTCATATTGTAGTGTTCATTAGAAATCTACGTGCCTTTTATAATTCATGCTCCCTCACAATCTTTAATCAAGCATGTTACATTTCCTTCTCCGCTCAAAATGATTCTCTTCTCTAACTGTCATGTACTGTGGTGCAATTTCAATAAAATTTTACCTCCTCATTCTGGCTGGTGTCTCTATTTAAAATCATACACTGTTAACGATTTTGTAAATTACACTGTGTTTAACTGTAATGGCCCGTTTCCACTGAGTGGTACGGTATGGACGGTACAGTTTCAGTAGGCTTCTATGGCTGTTTCCACTGTCAAAGGGTACCAAAAAGCGAAAAAGGTACCACTTTTTGGGTACCCTTAGCAAAGAGTACCTAGCAGGACAAAAGGATACCAAAAGCTGGAGCTCGATGCACAGCTGAACGCTACTGGTTTAGAGAGATAGAGAGAGATGCCGGAAAAAATAATGAAAAAAGAATTCTTTTAGCAACCTAAAAGATGAACAATCTGCCATGCTTTACAATTATAATCACCTTTTGGACTATTATGAACTCGGAATGACAGAATTACTTTCTAACAAGAGGTTACATGTGCTAGGGAAGATTAAAGACACAGACGGGAGGTTTGCACTGACTGTTTTTGACTGTACTGTTTTTATTTCGTATTGTTTTTGAATCCAAATAAGGCCTAAATGTATGCTGTGTGCAGTTTTTCTGTAATTGGTAACATGTTGGAGTCTGTAAGGGGTTGTATGTGTTCATATATCTTGCATTTATTTATTTATTTATTTATTTTCTATAATTGCAGACGTTACAGTAGGTTTGCACATCTTTGATCTGCAGTTATAATCAAATCATGTTCATAAAATGTTAAGTAATGAACATTTATACACAAGTATTTATGTGTATAAAGCATCTGTTTTGTGAGAAGTGCTTCTCATATGATGTGTGAACGACTCGTACAGCTTTAGTTTGACATTTATTCGAGTGAGAATGACGTCAATTGAAAATTTCTGTCTTACACCACACCCACCAAAATTGGTACCCTCCCTTTTGGCAGTGGAAACGCAAGCCTGATAAAGGTGACTCGTACCGATCCGTACCGTACCTACAGTACCACTCAGTGGAAATGGGCCATTATATGTATTTTGCTGTAGGAAATTTATACAGTATGTTACTGTATTTAAAAGTTGCTCTGTTAAAATTACTGTATTTTACAGTAAAGATATATAATACTGTAAATACATAGAGCAAGATAAATGGTGTTGTAAATGTAAATACAGTGTTTTTGCTGTAACTGAACACTGTACACTCTCAGAAATAAAGGTACGCGAGCTGTCACTGGGGTGGTACCTTTTCATAAGGTACACATTTGTACTTAAAGGGTCCATATTGGTACCTCATAAGTATATATTAGTACTTAAAAATTTTAAGAGGAACACTTTGGTACTTTTTAGGTACTAATATGTACCCTTGAGGTATTAATATGGACCCTCTAGGTACAAATGTGTACCTTTTGAAAAGGTACCACCCCAGTGACAGCTCGCGTACCTTTATTTTTGTAAGTGTACATTCTACAGGAAATTGTTAACATTGTACATGTGAATCACAACTTTTCTCTTCATTCAGAATTTTAATGAAAAAACTAAGTAGCACATAACAGAAATGAAAATTACAAAACCCATTCGGTGCAGAAGGGGGATTATTTTACCATACATTTGTGCATGTATGCTTATTAGAGTACCGTGTCATTAGCTTAGAAACACGTAAAAGCAAACTCTCTTGAAATCAATTGCTGCCTATGTAGGCAGCACACAGCAAAGCATTTGATTAGGTTTTGGAACAGAGCTGATGTCATTCATTGATTTCAAAAGCCCTTTGTAAGCCATGGACAACTGTTAAGATTGACTACTTCTGGCTACTTTCTATGCTAGGTTTCTACTGAAGTAAAATGACACTGAATGTCATCCAAAGGCCTCCCCATCTCCTCCTTATCCAGGCTTGCAGACATAAAGGCCCTTTCATTTCTTTACAGCATTCAGGAAAATTTTTTGAACAAATCTGCATTTGAGGTTTCTCAACGGGGAAACCTGCTACAATTTCAGTCACATATCAAATCATATAAAAAATAAAATAATGGGTCACGACTGGACTGTGCCAAGTGACAGCAGATTTCTAGTAAATCTCAGATTTCCATAAAATGGAGTCTTGCTTTTAACATATGCTTGGATGGCTGTCATTTACTGCATAGTCCAATGGATACGACTGTACAAGTTGAAAATTCTTTCAGCTACACGAATATGTCAAATCATAAATGCATGTGTCTGTGCATGGATATAATCATTAGAGCGAAATGTCAAGCCAGTAACAGCATCAATTCTTTAATTGCATTTACGAAAACCGCAAACAAGGAGAATACAAATCAGGACAATCCTGATGAAGCCCTGACTTTTTAAACATGCGCCGTTAAGCCAGTAATAGCTGTGGAAAAGCAGAGAATGCAAAGTGAATGGAATATAAAATGTAAAAAAAAAAAGACTACTGCATTATGCAAATTTTAGAAAGCGCATAAAGAGATTTTACAAACTACAGATGAAGCTAAAATATAAAAGTTTCTTATATTGCAGCCCATAATTATGGTCATTTTGGAAGAACTGGAAACCACTGACTCAGGTTTTGATCCAACAGTTCTTTTTAATTTGAAAGTATGTTTTCCATAAACGTTGAACTTTGAAGGAATGAATTAATATGCACAAGTTGTTCATTTAGGCAATAAAAAATTAATTAATTAAAAATTAAAATAAATCAACATCCATTCATTTTAGTTTAATATAGTATTGTATATCAAATTACCCTAACCCTAGTTAACCCTAACCCTATTATTATTATTATTATTATTATTATTATTATTATTATTATTATTA
>CAIGQQ010034734.1:6656262-6697790 GCA_903798035.1 Danio albolineatus | reverse complement strand
TTATTATTATTATTATTATTATTATTATTATTATTATTATTATTATTATTATACCCCATTTACCTGCAATGTCTTGCTATAATCCAGTGGGAAGCATTTCCCCTGTGAGCCATATTCACACCAGGAGGAATATTATTGGCATCAAATGCTGTGAGTAAATCAGAACTGTGCCAATATGACAAATATGTCTTGAGGTCCTTGAGTAATGAGAGGCAATATAGCTCAGCGTGAGTCATCCCATGCTTCTATTGGACTAAAAAGCTCCCCGGGTTCCCCAGACCAGGATCCAACCTGATTGTAATGTTCCTCAGCGAAACCTATTTATATCCCACTTTACAGTGAGGTGAATCTGTCTCATGGCACAGAGAGGTAACTCCTGCACTGGCATACGGATGTGGAGCCTCTGACTCAGCAAAAACCATTGCAGAGTGAAAAAAGGCAAGGAGAGCCATGCAAAAAAAAAAAAGAAGAAAAAAGGAGGAGGATGGAGGGGCTTTGGGAGTAGAATGTTTTGTAAAGCATCATAAACCTTTAAGTTTCTGCATGAAGAAAGAAAACTCAGAAAACTTTGGAATCCCTTGTGAGTGTGAAGAGTTATAAGATTAAATTAGTGCAAAAAAAATATTGTTTTGCTTTGACATAATATGTGTGTGTGTGTTATACATACACACATACATAAAAACAAAACAGTACAAAGACATTTTCATTTACTGTATGCATAGTTTGTTTGTTTTACAGGTATATATAACAATTTGTGAATTTGTTTAATAAATATACACAGTAGACACACATACAATGTCAAAATAAAATAAATAAAAAAATTGTATGTAATATTTGGTGAGGGCATATAATTCTTCACCATTTGTGACCATGCATGTACCACAAAACCAGTCATACAGTAGGTTTCAATTCATGTTTAATTGAGATATAAACCTAAAAACCTGAATAAATATGTTTTTCAGTGATGTATGGTAAGTTAGGATAGTATACTAATTGGCTCATCTGAAATCTGTGGGTTCCAAAAATCTAAATGTTAATAAAATCGCCTTAAAGTTGTGCAGTTTGGGGCTTAGCAATGAATTTTACTAATCAATTAATATAAAAAAAAAAAATGTGTAATAAAGAATCTTCATGAAACATGATCTTTATAATATTCTAATGATTTTGGCATAAAGGAAAAATCTATCATTTTGACCCAATGTATTTTTGACACCAGTGAAACGTAATACTTTTGTTTAGTTCTTATACTGTTTTTTTTGGTCCAGGGCCACATTCAAGAATAATCATTAATACACATTACACATGACCTGTGTTTGGATAATTATCATGGGACTCAAATATCTATAAAGGTTATACTTGTGCCATTTTATTTATTTATTTATTTATTATTATTATATTTTTTTAAATACGCTCAGCCTTTTTTCCATATTGCACAAACTCACGGGACTAAATCTTGTTGATTGAAATAAATGTACGCCTACTAATAAACCACTGGAAAACAAAAAATTGATCTTTCATTCACCTCAGGTTAATGCATGTAAATACATATACACACACACACACACGCACGCACGCACGCACGCACGCACGCACGCACGCACGCACACACACAGTTAAAGTCAGAAATATTAGCCCCCCTTTGATTTTTCTTTTCTTTTTTAAATATTTCCCAAATGATGTTTAACAGAGAAAGAAAACTTTCACAGTATGTCTGATAATATTTTTTCTTCGGGAGAAAGTCTTATTTGTTTTATTTTGGCTAGAATAAAAGCAGTTTTGAATAAAAAAAAAACATTTTAAGGTCAAAATCTTTAGCCTCTTTAAACTATTTTATTTCTGATAGTCTACAGAACAAACCATTTTTATACAATCACTTGCCTAATTAGCCTAACTTGCATAGTTAACCTAATTTGCCTAGTTAAGCCTTTAAAAGTCACTTTAAGCTGTATAGAAGTGTCTTTAAAAATATCCAGTAAAATATTATTTACTGTCATCATGGCAAAGATAAAATAAATCAGTTATTAGAGATGAGTTATTAAAACTATTATACTTAGAAATGTGTCGAAAAATGTTCTCTCCGTTAAACAGAAATTGGGGAAATAAATAAACAGGGGGGCCAATAATTCAGGGGAGCTAATAATTCTGACTTCAACTGTATACAGTATATATATATATATTTTTTTCATAAATCATTTCATAAATCAGGCCTGTATTTGTGCAGTCATGAGTTATTTACTCAAAGGAATTCCATTTATTCCAATAGGGATCATATTGATAATTCTCAGAGTATATTATAAACATCATGAAATACTCATTCATTCATTTTCTTTTCGGCTTAGTCCCTTTATTAATCCGGGGTCGCCACAGCGGAATGAACCGCCAGCTTATCCGGCATTTGTTTTACGCAGCGGATGCCCTTCCAGCCACAACCCATCTCTGGGAAACACATCCATACATTCTCATTCACACACATACACTACGGACAATTTAGCTTACCCAATTCACCTGTACTGCATGTCTTTGGACTGTTGGGGAAACCGGAGCACCCGGAGGAAACCCACGCAACCACGGGGAGAACATGTAAACTCCACACAGAAATGCCAACTGGCCCAGCTGGGGATCGAACCAGCGACCTTCTTGCTGTGAGGCGAATGTGCTACCCACTAGGCCACCGTGGCGCCCCATGAAATACTCAATATCATAATTTTATTTTATAAAGTCAACATTAGTCATTTTGAATTTTGATCAGATTTCAAAACAACACTTCATTTAAAAGTTTTAAGTACAGTTTTTGCAGACCTAATGATGCAGTTCGTCTCAACTACGCCCAAGGTAGAACATTTGTTAATCTTAGATGTTGTTGCTCTTACAACATTTTATAAATTGGTGTTTTTACTGTCAATGGCAAAACAGCACAGTTTAAAAAACACTGTAAAATAATATAAAATAGAATAAAAAAATCCAGCTCAATCATTAGTGAGAGTTTGCTGATTGAATACATATAATAATATGACATATAATATTCCGGAAGCTCTTTTTAAAAATAATTTTACAAGGAACAGTGAGTAATGTCAAGCTTAAAAAGCAACTATGAAAAGCAAATATTTGACAAATGGTTTAATGGACTTCATTTCAAACCTCTATAAGCCAAACACTTTGTATGTCAGATTTAAAAACATACTTCCACTATAAAAGCTGAGGCCAATGATAGGGTGTTTCATTTATCCATAGATATTAAGATCTGACTTAAACTAATAATTATTTCACAAATCAAAAGAATAATTTTCCACAATCACATATCGCAATTTCTGTTGTAAACTTAAAGGGATAGTTCGCCCAAAAATGAAACTTCTGTCATCATTTACTCATTTACTTGTTCCAAACCTTTCTTGTTTCTTTCAGTGTTTCTTTACTGTTGAACACAGTAAATGAAGATATTGGCGGAAAGCCACAGCCACTGACTTCCATAGTATTTTTAGTTCCTATATGGATGTTAACAGCTGTTTTATCATTCTTCAGAAGATCTTGTTTAGTGTTCAACAGAAGAACAAACTCAAACAGAACAAGTAGAGAATATAAGAAAATACTGTAGTAATTTCACTCGTTTCCTTAAACTAAGTTATTGTTCTGACTAGCTGCTCCAACACTGACAGCAATGCAAGCACACCACGTTCAGATTATTCAGTCCTAGTGTAATATTTGCATAAAAATGTGTGCGGTGGATGAAAACAATTACATCTGCAAAGCAGGTAACAATCTGAACAATTGAACAAAATGGCTTGCTTTGGGGCTATCAAGGAACTGACAAAGACTTGTATCTGAGCTGACAAGACGCTATTTGGCTCTCAAAGCTTTACAAATGAATAGAGGAAAAGACTAAAATAGCATAAATTGTATCAAATGTATTGATGCAAAACAACTCATATTCCATTGTACAGAGATGAAAAGGAGAGAATGGGACATCAGAGCAAAGAAAGTAAACATCATAGTCAGAAATAAAAAAATATGTTGATGTTTCTACTGTACATGGCACACTGCACTCAAAAAAAGAACTCGTTGGATGAACTCAATTTAATCGAGGGCAGGATTTCCATCCAATAAATATGTTTAACACCAACTAAAAATATCTATATATTTAATCAATTAAATGTAATTGAGTTGGTCCAACATGATTTTATCAAATAAAAGTTTAAATACGTTTGTATATTTACTTAACTTAAACTCAAAGGTCTGATAATATCATGAATGTCTATTATGTGTCGTCCATTTCTAAGTCTTGTAGTTTTATTTGAAGTTATCAAAAGAGCCATTTTTAAGCATATTTCATATTTTTAAACATAATTTACATCTGCAGTTGATTGACACTGATCTCAGAACTCATTTTAGGACAGGTATTGCTCACTAAGCAAAGCAACAAACTTCATTGTTGCTAATGCCAAAGCATAGGTGCTTCTGCAAGTTGGTAATCTCAAAACATTATATGAAAATATTTAAACTAAAGTGAAGATTAAACTCTAACAAGTTTTTCTATTAACTTTAAACACCTAAGATTACTTGTATTGTCAATATTTTAATTCTCTTAATTCAATCCCACACAAAGCATGCTGGAACTACCTAACCCTAGTTGGACCAACACAATTCTGTCATGTTGTTACAACACAAAACACTTAAGTTAACTTAATTGTTTACAAATTTAGGTGGACTGAACATAAAGCAAATAAATTAGCCAACGAAATTACAAGAATTGTGTAGTTGCAACTCATTTTAAACAGATAGTTTGAGCAAGCAGCAGTAATAGTTTTTTTGAGTGTGTAAAACCCAAAAAGTTAAGGTATCTCAAATCATTTGAGGAAACCGATTGCAACAAACCATTTAAGTTCAAAAACTAAAATGAGTACTGTGAACTTAATTTATTTGAGCAAACAAAGCAATTTGAGCACAGTAAAACCTAATAAATGAAGAGAACTCAAACCAACCGAGTACTGTAAAGCCCAATAAGTTAAGGCAACTCAAACCGTTTAAGGAAACCGATTGCTGCAAACTATTGAGTTTAACTAATATGACTACTGAGAACTTACATTCATTCATCATTCATTTTCTTTTTGGCTTAGTTTCTTTATTAATCTGGGGTCGCCACAGCATATTGAACCGCCAACTTTTCCAGCATCTGTTTTACACAGCGGATGCCCTTGCAGCTGTAACCCATCTCTGGGAAACATCCATACACACTCATTCACACTCATACACTACGGACAATTTTGCCTACCCAATTTACCTGTACCACATGTCTTTGGACTTGTGGGGGAAACCGGAGCACCCGGAGGAAACCCACGCAACCACGGAGAGAACATGCAAACACAGAAATGCCAACTGACCCAGCAGGGGGCCGAACCAGCGACCTTCTTGCTGTGAGGCGAACGTGCTACTCACTACGCCACCGTGGCGCCCTGAGAACTTATAATATTTAAGTTAAAGTAATAAGGTATTTAATTAACTCATTACCTTCCACACTGAGTTCAAAACTCTTTTCAAATAAGCAGAATTACCTTTCTATAAATTTTGAGTTAACTACTCTCATTTCATTTGAGAAATTTGACTGTTGGGTTTTACAGTGCGTCACATCTTACAGCCTTTGACAAAGTATACAAAAAATAAAAAGATTAAAGTCAAGCAGTATGTTGCGTGCTTTTCTATTATCTTTTTAAATTGTTGGTGTATCAAAACATTTGGTGCTACTGTAAACTGTCAAACTGTTATAATTATTGTTGTTCATTTAAATGAATATGAAATTAAATAAATGAGTAATTACAACGTGATCTGAAAAAAAGAAAAGAAATAAATAAAACCAAAGCTATTATAAATAATAAGAAAAACCATTTTACATTTTTAAAGCAAATTACACAATTTCTAAACCTTTTACAAGAACACTTTTCTTTTCAAAACATCTTTTATTTTAAATCAAGCATGTTAAATTCTAAACCCATTACTGACACAATGAACCCACTATGGACAATCTAGACGGTAACAAAGATGTACTGTAAGTGTGTCTATTTCTGCTCTAATGTTAAGGCTTCTGACAACTTATTTCACTTAGATTTAACAGGTGAGAGAGGGCAAGTTTTAACAAATGATGCAATTAACATATTTTTTACATTCCTTTTAACAGCCTTTTTTAATGAATTATATATAAAAAAAAAGTTCCTGGCTTAATATTTTCAGTTAAATAAAATAAACGTTACAACTCAATTCAACATTTGTATTTAATGGACAAAAACAATCAAGTTGGACCTTGCATATCATAAAAAGCATGAAGCATTAGCTAATTAATGTAATAAGTTGAGTTAAATTAACATAACATCCTTTTTCAAGACTTAGTGATCATATAACAAAAATATATATAACAGCAATATAATATTTTATAGTGTGAAAATTTAAATACTATTAAAAACTATTATGAATTTTACAGCTGATTGGCAGCTTGTAAACTGGGGCTGTGCAATTTGAAACAATGCGATTAGCTAATTGCAAGAGGCTGTGATGTGAAATACAGATTATTTAACTTCCCGCGCCCAGAGCAAATGCATGTAGGCATGGGCCGGTATAAGATTCTGACGGTATGATAACCTTGGATAAAAATATCACGGTTTCACGGTATGACGGTATTGTGTTTACTGCTCTAAAATATATATTTTTAAAATGTCTGGTTAAAAAACAAAACCTTTTTCCCCTTTGAACAAAATATATTTTATTTTGAAAAACATTTAAAATATTCTGGGGCAGTAAACATGTCAGGCTAAATAATTACAATTACTGTGTGTGACAGTCTTTCTAACCAATTGAGTGAGCACACTTTTGTTCCGCCCCATCAGAATTGTGCAACCAAACCATGCAGAACGCCCACAATAAAAAAACAAACAAACAGGAAAGCGCAAACGAGTCAGATGATGGCGTCTGCCGCTTCAGAAGAATTAATAGACAAATTCATTTCAAAGAAAAACAGCATGTCTGTAATATGGGAATATCTTGGTTTCAAAGTCACACCAAACAAAACCAGGTCATTTATAAGAGCTGTCGCAGAGTTGTTGCCATGCAATAGCACATGGAAATACAACAACCAGGACCAGGCACCGTCTTGCTAAATAATCAACTAAAAGTATTGCCAGTAATACTCAATCTAGTAGCAAACAAAGTACAATTTCAGAGTTGTTTGCTAATATAAGTTGATTTCTTTTCAGTTCCACTCACTGCATTTTAGCAGTAAGAAGCTACAATACAGATTATTGAGCTGTAGCTTGACTACAAAATTAAATTGCAAATCAAATCGATCAATATCAGTCAAAAATAAATAAATAAATAAATAAATAAAAAATAAATAAATAAATCGCAATTAGATATTTTGCTCAAATCACACAGCCCTATTGTAAACTATTCTTGGTGTCCAATAATATGATAACTCAGCCTTATAATTTACATATTCTATGCACTTTACGGCTATTTGTCTTTTATCTCAAGAGAAGTTCAAATTAAAATGGCAACAAAACTTGCAGTACTCAGCCTGTTACCTTCAAAGATACATCCACATAAAATGACCTGCGCTGCATTTTGAATGAAAACACAATGAGTGATTTGTTACTTTACATGGTAATTCCAGTACTCACTCACCAAGCTGCAGCGGCTATCAATCGCCAACATTTATCTTTTTGTTCTGTCATGGTAGTTCATCAATGACACGTTATACAGGCAAGCATAACATTGCCATACCTCCACAAAGTTTTCTTACATTTCATGGAAGCAATGCAGGCCTCTCTCTTTCATTTTGTCATTTTTCTAAACTGTGCATAGAAGAGATTATGCTCCTATTGGTCAACATCACCCATGTGACTGAACCCATTATGGATGACAGAGGAAAAAAAATGTAAACTAGGTGCATTCAAAATGGGACCAAGGAGCGAAAACAAATAAATTGCCATATTGACATTTTGTTCCAAACCGAAGTGCTCAAAACTAGCCACTAAAATTGGTGGACACTTCAGGCACCCATGATCCTTTGAGCAGTAAGTTGTTTGATTCACAATTGGAGGCTCTAAGTTTATTTTTTTCCTATAAATGTTTGCAGAGTATTTTCTACAGGCCACTACTAAGATATTTAGAAATATAGTTATAAATAATACATAATATAATATATATTACAAATAGTTATATATAAAACAAAAATAAATGCAAATTATAAATACATAAACACACAAGCACAAACACAATCAGAAAAAAGCAAATAAATTCATAAAAAAACAACCAAACAAACAAACAAATAAATAAATTAATTAATAAAAGCCTGCACAATGCACTCATTGTTCCAAGCATGTTTTCTGAGTGTCAACTATTGGAAAAAAGTGTGACAAAGATCTACTGGATCATCTCCTTAAGGTGACTCAGAAGTGCATTCCAAAAAACTGCCTTTTCGACCCCTACACCCTTCATCTCTTCAAAGCTGTCACTCAGGAGGGTAAACCCTTCAAGGGGATTAGGGCACATGTAGGCCTGTCACGATATCTATTTTTTGTTGTACGATATATAGCACCAAAATATATCACGGTAAACGATATTGTTGTCATTTTAAGACCGCAAGTACTCTTCAAAAGAACACATAATATTTTGTTCTTAAGAAAATTTAATTTAATTTAATTTAATTTAATTTAATTTAATTTAATTTAATTTAATTTAATTTAATTTAATTTAATTTAATTTAATTCAATTTAATTATTAGTCATTGGAATCAGAATGTGAAAACACATATCCAAAACAAATAATAATAAATGTTAACAAAAAAAAAAGCCATTTATGGTAAATACTAAGCCTTTAGCCATTTATGGCAAATACTATAGTGTTTTTTTAACCATACTGACACTGACACCTTCAATAGAGATAGAGAGGTTGTGCAATCAGCTAAAATGTTACAATAATTGTTTTTGACATATGGGAGATATATCTTGCATCACCAAAAATTATTGAGGTCATGTCCATATATTGTGCGATAAGTCAATATATTGATTATTGTGACAGGCCTAGGCACATGGATGAGCATTTCTGAATGGAAGACATGGTAGACATGGCATTGGCTGTTGTGCACTATTGTTGCGCCCCGACAACCATTTGTCAGATAATAGTGCCAAAATTAATGTTAAAAAAACATAATCTGAACGGGCTATACGTGACAATGGACATTTTATTTGCATTTTGCTCTCACTTTATATTAAGTGGCCTTAACTAATACGTACTTGCGCTGAAATGATTGATTTGTTACAATGTGTTTATTGAGTAAATACAGCTTTTTCCATTATTATGATTAGGTTATGATTTACTCATGATTGATTATATACATGCATGTAATAAATGTCTGTAATTGCATTATTACACTGTTGACCATCCCTTACACCTTCGCCCTTAAACCTACCCATACCACCAAACCTGTCCCGAACCCATACCCGTGTCTCACCTCAAGAACAGCAGAGTGTTCTGCATCACATTATGAACACAGTGAAAATATTGTTTGTTTTTTATTTGTATGCAAGTACATTGTAGTTAAGGCCACTTAGGCCCAATCGATTTGCACGTTCACGTGAAGGGATAGGGTTGTTCCAATTCTCTTTGGCTTGATAGATTTTTCAGGACTACACTTAAAACGAAGCGCCACGGTGGCCTAGTGGGTAGCACGTTCGCCTCACAGCAAGAAGGTCGCTGGTTTGAGCCTCGGCTGGGTCAGTTGGCATTTCTGTGTGGAGTTTGCATGTTCTCCCCGTGGTTGCGTGGGTTTCCTCTGGGTGTTCTGGTTTCCCCCACAAGTCCAAAGACATGCGGTACATGTGAATTGGGTAGGCTAAATTGTCCGCAGTGTATGGGTGTGAATGAGTGTGTGTGGATGTTTCCCAGGGATGGGTTGCGGCTGGAAGGGCATCCGCTGCGTAAAAAATATGCAGGATAAGTTGGCGGATCATTCCGCTGTGGCGACCCCGGATTAATAAAAGGGACTAAGCCGAAAAGAAAATGAATGAATGAATGAATGAACACTTAAAACGAAGGGGTATGAAAATTTCCCATAATACATCATGGCTGCACACGGGAGTTAGGAGATGAACAAATTTGTATTTTTTTGTCATTATTATGAATTTTTACAGCAAACAAGCCTATGTTTTAATACATTCATAATGGCATTCATGTTTTACTGTCGCACTTTATCGTTTTAAAAGTACTTTAGTGTTAAAAAACTCGCTAAAATAAAGTCTCCTAATATTCGCAATCTATAATCTCTCATAATAACTTCTGTAGAGCAGTCCCACAACATAGTTTCACATCTGACACTCGATGACACTCGAATCCTGTCAGAAAAGTCTTGCAGTGGGGAATGACCTTTTCACAGCGTCTGGTATAATGTTAATGTTGTTTTTGTGATGACTATGGCCACGTTGTAAATGCACAGTACAGTTATGATTTTATTGCCACATTATATCATTATAATAACATGATATCGCTGCCTTCAGTGATTTCCTGAAGATAAATGCCAAAAAATAACACAACTGGAATAACTACAGCAGTCGTTGATCTCATACGTCGTTGATCTCATATGAAGAGATCACGATAATATATGATGACGTGCAGGTGTAGTGTCCCATAACTTAGGGGGTAAATTTTGAAGCCCTTCTCCTTCACATTCTGTTTCAAGAGACAAGGGGAAGGGCTAGGGCTACAAAAATAGAATTGGGACTGGGTCTTAACATAAAGTAAGACCTGCATTTTATCTACACCTACTGTCATACAGCAATGAGATGATCTGTGACTATGCACAAGTTACTTAACAATCCTGCTCAAAAACTATTGTCTCTGATCGGCTATTGCTTCAAACGAGCATCCCTGTAATTGGCTACCATACTCAATGCTGCAAAAGATCATGATAAATTCAAACCAGAGCATGCACACACAAACACGCACACGCAAATACAAATATGCTACTACAAACCAATTTTTGCTTAAGTACTTTGAAGTACATGCTGCATGTTCGTTTAGCCATTTTCTTAAGTCCTTGAATACATGTGTCTAAAACTCAAGTACTTCCAAGAAGCTTGAGCAATCTGAAAATGCATTAAAAATACAAAAATGAAGAAAGCCAATTCAATAATACTTTAAAAGCATACAAATAATGCTACAATAAGCCACTGAATTGGTTCACAATATGCCAAACCAAGAGAGATTTATTTTGAATAAAAATAGCATGCGCATACAAAATATTTCACGCAAAGTTTTTTTTAATCATAATGTAAAAGATAAAAATGACAAGGTGCTAAAATACCTAAGTGGACTTGATGAAAACTGATTTCAAACGCCTACTAGAAGTGACCTTGAGTCCATTTAGCTAAATGTAATTGTAAAAATAACACAACAGCTCTGTTTATGAAAAAAAAAACATCATTTATTTACAAACCCCTCTTGGCTTCTTCTTTTACATCAAATGAAATGAAAACCACATTTAATTGCATTAAAACACTGCCAGGCCCTGCTTTGTATTTTAAGTACACAGCAAATGACAATCATCACGCTAATAAAACAACAGTCCTCAGGTAACAAAATGAACAAACATTGACTTTAACCTCCCATATTTCTTCCTCCAGCTAAAAACCAGAGGGATCTTTATCAGTGATTAACTCACTCCATAATTCCCTTAGTTCAGTGATTTATTTTCTTTTTCCTAACAGAGACTTCACGACGAACCATCATTTATCTTACTGATTACACCAAAAGAGGAAATTACCAAGCTTTAGTGACATTTAATAAAGAATGGATCCCTTTGTGAAATCAACCTTGGTTACATCAACCAACTTGTTTGCTATACTCCAAAAAAACAACAACACACACACTCACACAGGAGCATTTTAAAGGCTCGCGGCGCACTGACTGCATGCCAGAAATGCATCCAGACGTAAACTCGCCCCTTAACATCCGCAATTTCCAACCGCCTCCCGATTTGTCGAGAGTTATTTGGAAAGCTCAAGAGAGACTCGTCGTAGCCTCTGGGAAATGTCACTCCAACCAAATTAGCCAAATCATAGCAAGGTTAATCTAGGATTCCACATTGCTCCGTGTTAAGTGCAGTCGCAGTAAGCACTTTCCCGCATTGTGTGGAGAGCACAAAGTACATTTCCTTGAGGTCTGCCTGCTGCTGATATGATGAGCGCTGGTGAAGAATACATTATGGGCGAAGGTGGCAGCTCTCTGTACCATCTCTACCGTTAACCCGCGAGAGAAAACTGCGGCAGGCCGAATGTTGCATTATGAGAGGCTTCCCCCAGGCATTCATTGAGTTGTCAGCAACGAACCATCAACCATCATTCAACCGGCACACATATTCACTCGCGCACACACAAGCCTGAAACCGCCTCCGCTTTTCCATTCCCGGTATCTCACCTTAACCCCCGATAGCCTCCTCATTGTCCCAAAAGTGCCCCAAAACAATTGCTGAATATCTGTCCGAGCACTTTTTAAGAGCCGGTCGTTGTATTGAAACCATTTGCCGATGTTTAGACAGACTGTCAGTGCCGAGTACTGAGCTATTGTTCGGGGAAACAATAAACCAGAGTAAAGACAATTTTGGAAGGCAGAGGCACGAACAAAGGATTGACAATGGACAATTGAACGCTTCACTGTAGCCTTATCATATGAGGAGGAGAGAAAAAAAATCAAATCTGAAGTGTTATAGTCAGCTATTTGAAAGGTCAGAGTTCCTTATATCCCGAGGCCTTAAATCACAATGGAAAAAGCTTATGAAAGCATGTTTGGGATCAAGCGTGCTGGGGCAGGCTGGATGGAACGCGCTCTGTACACAGTTTAGGATCTGTCTTCATCTAGTCCACAGCATTCCAAGTCGTGTCTATGTGGCAATTTTAAATATGCATTAAAATACAGGGGGCGACAAGACAAGCGCTCATTTAATGCTCTTCAACATCTGCTAGAGAGAGCGTGAAGTGTGGTTGTAGCACACACAATCATGTGTTTCTGAAACTGTATTATTGACAGCATCTAAAACATAAGCATTAACAGCTTAAGGAACATTCACAGGCAAGGAAGATGGTGATAAAAATGTAGAACTGTTTTAAATTCAATAGAACAGCAGAGTCCACACCGCTATAAAACGATAACAACAAACAGGAACAATATCACTGAAATGGCTCTCTGAGTGATTTTTTCCAGCTGGTTAATGATAAAAAACATTGATAGGCAGCCAAGTTGAATCCAGTCTGCTTGAAAGAGCTTGAGGGTTTAGTGCAAACTGCTGTGTAGAGTTAGAATAAACAGAAACCATGCACTGTGGATATCGAACATGTAGATGTACTGTAGAATGTTTTATCAGCTTGATTTCATTGTATTTAAATCTATAACCTCAATATGTTCAAAAAAGTCACATTAATTTTTCACACTCTTGCAGTTTAAAACTAGATTAAAGACCTATCTTTTTAGTAAAGCGTACACTCAATGCATAACATAGCGGTATGATGCATGAATGTGAACCACGCATCTCATTTATATAAACTATGAACCTGGGGATACCCATTCCGAGGCCCCCAGAGACTATGCAGTGCCACTGGTGCGATCAAAGACTCGCGACGAGATGATTCTAAGGTTCCATGATCCTGGACCAGGCCGTATCCTGAGCAACTGCTGGGGTGCATGGAGGAGTGGAGAGCATGAGACTGATTCTTGTGACGCTCCAAGGACAGACGAGTCTCGCTGACACCTGGCTTCTGCAGCGCCTAGACTGCAGCTCTGCACAAGACATTTGGCCATAGGAGAAATGGTCCTGCCCAACTGAGCCTGGTTTCTCTCGAGGTGTTTTAATTCTTCACTTTCACCCAGTTGGTGAAGTTTTTTCCTTGCTGCTGTCGCCACTGGCTTGCATGGTCAGGGACCTGTTGTCACGATCACCAGCGATCTCCACAGTTAGAGATGGTAGAGCTGGTTTACACACACACTTCCGTGAACTACAGATTTGATTAAGGACTACAACTCCAGTCATGCAGCGCACACACACACTCCTGCTCCATAACACAACTGATTGCATACACCACCGGAGGACCGTCAAAGACTGATTACACTCACTACATAAGCAGCACATACACGCACATCTTGGCTGAGTATTGTTCATCTGTTTGTGACTTACAATGCGTTTTCTTTGTTCCAGATTTCCGTGTTTTTGGCCGTAGCCTTGCTCTCTGTTATCCTTGCCTGCCACCAGCCTTATTGACCTTCCGCCTGTTTTTGAATACGATTTTGATTATCTGCTTGCATCTGTTTGCCCCTTATGACCACTGCTATACCGACTTTTAATATTAAAACGACTTTTAATATAAAACAATTGGATTCTCACACCGTTGTCTTTGTCACTCCACCGTAACACATGTAGAGCTGTGTATCGATGGATTTGCTCTTCAGTGTTTGGACTCTCAGTAGTGAATATTAAACCACACTGAACTGAACTAAACTGAACCTCAACTCTGAAAACTGGACTGACACAGTTTCAATTTACTATAATCTTCTACGAAGCCGCTTTGACACAATCTACATTGTAAAAGCGCTACTGAAATAAAGGTGAATTTAATTTAACTGAACTTTGCATACAATTATCTTGGTATTAAACTAGATTCATTAAGTTTAAAATAATTGATCAATGATAAGATTTACCAAAGACACCCACAAAAAAAAACGTTTATAAAAATAAACTACCTGACAAAAGTCTTGTTGCCTACCCAAGTTTTAGGAAAAACAAATAACTTGACTTCTAGTTGATTATTTGGTATCAGAAGTGGCTTATATAAAAGGCAAAGGCCTCTAGATTACACTTATTTTACCTAAATAATATTTGGTCATGCCTTGATTTTTAATTCTTTAATTAGGACAGTAAGGTCTGACTTTGCTTAGACAAAAGTCTTGTCAGTTAACAAAAATAATGTACAGTAAGGAATAAAGTCATGGTGCCGTGGAAAAAGGATTAATATTGTGTAATTACTCTCATGAGCTTGGACGAATGCATCCATACATCTCTGCAATGACTCAAATAACCTATAAATAAGTCATCTGGAATGGCAAAGAAATCATTCTTGCAGGACTTCCAGAGTTCATCAAGATTCTTTGGATTCATCTTCAATGCCTCCATCTTACTCCAGACATGCTCAATAATGTTCATTTCTGGTCACTGGGCTGGCCAATCCTGGAGCACCTAGACCTTCTTTGCTTTCTGGAACTTTGATGTGGAGGCTGAAGTATGAGAAGGAGCGCTACCCTGGCTGAAGAATTTGCCCTCTCCTTTGGTTTGCAATGTACAGTAATGGGCAACACAAATGTCTTGATACCTCAGATTGTTGATGTTGCCATCCACTATGCAGATCTCTAACATGCCCCCATACTGAATGTTACCCCAAACTATGATTTTTCCTTACACCAAACTTGAGTGATTTCTGTTCTGTGAGAATCTTGGGTCCATGCGGGTTCCAATAGGTCTTCTGCAGTATTTGTGATTAGTGTGATGCAGTTCAACAGATGATTTATTAGAAAAAAAATCTACCTTCTACCACTTTTTCAAATGATCAACTAGAAGTCAACATATTATTTGTCGCTTTTACAACTGGGATCGATGACAAGACTTTTGTCAGGTAGTGTATTTATGGCATAATCAGAAAAATAATTATTCAATAGTATAATAAATTGTTGTTATTTTTTATATTTTGCCACTATCCTTTAAACCTTTCGGTTTTCTCCATTTGTCAGGTTTTTTTCATTTACATTATAATCAAATGCAATTTGATTACTTGTACTTTATTATATTTTATTTTTTACGCTCAAGTCAGAACAAGCATGTTACATAAAGATTCAATATCTTTAACTTTCAAAAACAATAGAAAATGATTTCACCCATAATTATTAAAACGGGACATTGTTTTTTTATTTTACTTTTCCACATATATTCATATTTTACATTATGTCAGTACATGCATATTACACGGTACCCTAAAACCTACATGTAAACCTTGTATATCATAATTATGTGATCAAACTACTCAATCAATGACCATTCATGACAAATACTTGATGTGGACTGAACCTTTGAATGAGATGAAAATCTGTCCATTATAAATCAGAGGTATTCGGAGAGGTCTAAAATGCATAATGTCTTTAATAGACCCTTTAGAGTAATTACGCTGTACGGTTATATTGATGAACTATATGCTAAGCTATAATTAGCGGCACAGACATCAAGGTCCGATGTCACACACACACACAAAAAAAAAAACAATGAGGCAATTAAATCCAGTGGCTCTATGCTCCTGCGGGGTCATTCAAAAACTACTGAATATCACAGATTAGAATCTACTGTAATTACAGCTCTGCATTATTACCACAGTGCTGCCATATGTGCACCAAATACTGTTACACTTAATGGTATATAATGATATATTCAATCTGAACATATTGACTTGCCCAATGAAAAAAAGGTAATTTTGTAAGCCATTTACAACCATGAGGTTATTGTACAGTGGATTTCAAAATCTATAATTTTTTATTGTATTTTTATTTTATCTAATAATTGTATTTTTTTCAGAAATAATATCTACAACATTTAAAATTTGAAAGAAATAGTTCCTTGCCTCTTTTTTTTCAATTTTTTTTAAAGGTTAGACTGGTAGTTAATTAAAGCTAATTTACCTAATTACCTTACCTTTACATGGAAGGTATATCATTCATTCATCCATCTATTCTTTCAATGTTTTTGACTGTGCTTCAAAATATTGTGCACGTACAGTGGATTTCAAAATTTGAGAATAATTTATAATATTTTTTTTCAGAACTAATGTCATCTTAATTAAGACTGCCAGTTAATTAGGGTTTAATTTACCTGTAAATGAAAGGTATCTGAAAGTGTTGTCTATTTATTATTATTTCATTCATTCATTCATTCATCCATTCATTCATTCATTCATTCATCTTTTTGACTTTGCTTCAAAATATGTGCAACTCATGAAAAATGCTGAAAAGCTGCTTGTATATAACTTAGTTCATATAAAACTAAGCAGTGACCTAAATGTTTTGCAGGTTGTTCACTAAATTTGATCTTCACTACATATTTTTGTGTCAGTTGAACTTTGCTCTCAGTAAGCATTTAAACTCTTAATAATATCACTGAAATTATTTAAAATTACTTTAAAAAAAAAATCTTTATTAGTACATCACAACCTTCAGTGGCAGAAGCTGTAAAATCTTTAAAGTTTCTATTGTCACTGGCTCTCGCTCATTTTCATCTTCTTTCCCCATGCAGACGTTAATTAGCCTGAAGAAGAATAGCTCAGACAAATGGCTTTTCGCTCTCATTTGGGCCAGACTGAATCTTCCAACCAAAAGTGAAAGTTCACCAATACATTCGGGATGGTTGTCAGAGCATGAAACTTTTAATAATTGTTGATGCACATCTCGTCCGGTTTCTAATGTTTCTACAATTTGAAGCATCCTACCTTTCATAAGTAGTGGTTTTCATGGCTCTTCAAAGTCTTTTGATCAGAATCTCAAAAAGCAATTCAATCACAAAATACACAGGAGAATTAAATAAATACGGCAGCCCATAGATAAGTGCGTCTGACTTCAATAAAAATTCACAAGCACTCCAAAATACTGCTGTGCGCTGAATTTTCTATTTGCTTTGAAAAAGTGCCAAAATCTTTCGCTTTAAAGCTTAATATAAACTTTGGGATGTAAAGATGAGGTTGATGTATTCTCGAGTTATGCTATAACTTAATATGAACCAAAAAATCTAGGTGAGAACAACAGCAAAACGGAGCGATAATTGATCGAAAGCCTTTTCCGAAACTGTTAGTTGCATCATCATAACATCCTGAGCCTCTAAACCAGCACACAGAACAACTAGAACATCCTTTCCTACTGTGTTTTCAACTCAGTGTGAAATTCTTTCTAACATATTGTGATATATTCGTACTCACCTGAAGGGCTGATGTGTCTCCAAGAGATTTTGGGCTCTGGTTTCCCCCTGGCTGCGCAGATGAGTGAAACGTTGCTGCCTTCGTTTACCGTAATGTCCGATGAAATGTCATAGATTTTGGGGGGAACTGTGAAACAAAACAACAGCAGTTAGACACACAAAGCTGCAAATGAGCTCAGTGCCAAAAAGCCTGGATCTAGAAAGTCAAGCATGTGGACAACAACAAGAGCCAGTATAGCTGCAAGTAGCAATTACACCAGTCCAAACTCAATCCCACTTTATTCCAATAAAGTCATAGGTCTGTCCATTGTATTTTAAAAGAATAAGTGTTTTTTCCCCATTATTTACATTGTCTGTTGGGTGTCTGACACATAGATGGTAATTCTACATAAATGTGCCAATCGAAAAAAATGAAGGTTCATTATACTGTATTACACTGAACTAAGCCCATTAGAGCAATTTTGATTTATCTGCCAAATTATTTCTGATAATTATCAACATTTGGAAGACATCAAATTTTCTTCCACTGGTTTCATTCTGACAGGGTGAAAAAATAATCCAACAATTAGCTCACAAGTATAATACAGTCTAAGTGTAATATCATTTGAATGAATGATAATATGGATATGCATAGTCTATGAGCCAAGGAACTTAATGGTGTAAAATATTCCATTAATTATAACTAAAATCCCCCATCTATCCAATTTTTAAATGATTATACAATTTTTTTTGCAAGCACTTTACTTGAAGGGGGTGTTCATGAGACCGTGATGACGACGCGTTATAAACATGAATGAGATTTTATGCATGCTTATGGCAACTGCCATTCGCTCAGTTATGCCATTTTAAATGCAAAGATGACATTAAGATGTCTTTGTCATGACAGCTTGATATCATCATGACAGCATAACTCGTCATAAATCTGTCATAAACATGAGGCCGTATGTCATGAAGCCATTATAATTGTGAACAGCGTCATTGATATTTTCTTGACCTTAACTAGTGAGGTACAAATTGAACAGTTTGTTTTGTGATGGATTAGACCATTTTTCAGTTCAGCTAAAAAGGGAGGAGACATATGTAATAGGCTTTCCATTTATTGCAAAAAACAGTACTGCAAGAAACTCTTGGTTTGAACCGAACATGTAATTTTATTAAAAATAAAATGAAGAAATAATCAGCTGAATAAATATAAATTGTAAAATATTCAGCACTGTGAAAAACTGCTGCTGATAACGCCAAATGTATAAATCTAAGACCCACAACCCACATTTATTTTTAGTCTCATTTACAATAAATGATTCAGTTATTTACTCATAAAACAATGTTTCATAACATTTTTTGATGTATAATTTTTTAAGAATTATTCAGTGGCATATTTTTGATGCCTGGCTGGTAAATAATGTTATTGCTGTCTACAACTTATTATTTTTGAGCATCAAGTTAAATGCGTATGACAGTGATTTTAATCTTTACCATAAACATCAATGGTTTTATCTAAACTATAAACTGTTATCACTGTACTTCTGTGTTATTTGACTGTTTGTAACTTCATAACAAACTCAAATGACTAAAGACTGAATCTTTTTGCGTTTTTCAAAAAACAGATTTGAATGCAGCGATTCAAAGGATTAATAAACATATGCAAATCCCCATCATTTATAATTTATGTTGCATGGAAATTGAGATCCTGATCTTTTATTGATTAACCGTGCAGCTTACACTGAATGTATTAATGCAGGCTAAACGAGTAGTGAAAGAAAACATCTTTAATAACCTAAGAAACCCACCACATCCCGAATAACCTACCACAACTTCTTACGTCATCATTATATTTTACAGGAAAGTCTAAATGCTTTCATACATGTGATTTGAATGACATGAGAGGCGATCTCTCTATAATCGTTACAAATTTGGGATTAATCTACAACTTTAAAAGAAGTCTTAATACGTGGGTGTTTTGAACAGTGGGCTGTGATCATACGAAGCACAGATCAACCGTGATCCGTTACACCCCAAATAAGAATATCAATAAATGTCATTAAATAATAATGATGCAGTTATACAATTAGTTGACAAATATAACATATTCATCTGAAAAAATCTGAAAAATATTTATGACACAATAATTATGGCCTCATGCATTACCGTTATGTTTATGACAGATTTATGACAAATTATGTGACATCATGATTATAAAGGAGTCATGACAGTCTCGAACACCCTCTTCAAGCAAAGTGATACCATTTATAACTTTTAATATTTATTTGTTTATAAAAGCAATCATTGACCTTAAGAGAGAGGTGTTTAATTAAATGTTCTTTGATAGTTAAGTTTGTGTCATCTATTTTTCAAGATACTGTAACAGATACTAGGGCTCAGTTGACAATACCAATTTCCCATTTTTATTCCATTTTCATCTTGATCTTGAACGAAACATAGGAAAATAGCATTTGCATCACGCCTACTGTGCCACCTAATAATTACAATGAGATCTGCACTTCACATTTCATACAAAAACAAAGCTTGATCTTTCAAATCATCAATTTTATATGAAATTCAAACAATAAATACAGTTTTGACAATCACCTCTTCCACTTCAGTACTAGTATAAGCATGAAATAAATATGAACGGACATCAGAAGACACGCGAGTAGAAACGGCACAACTGATCTCATGTAATCGCTCAATCATTCTTTCAACAGCGGAGAGATGTCAATAAATGGCTTGTAAACAATTTCACGTAACATTACCTCAGGAAAATCATTCAATGTCCATAAACTACTGAGAAAAATAAGCATAGATAGCAAGGAACATTCTGTAGTACGCTATTGTGTGAGTCTTTTTAAGTGAAAATCCAAAGGATGCGATTATTGTAATTATAAATATGACTCGTATACCAGATGTACAGTCTGTATGATTCAACTTTTCCACTATGGATTAGTGTTACACATACAAACAAACAATGCAACCCATATCGATTCAGCAAATCGTTATCGTGGAAGTACTGATATAGTAAGAGAGAAAGAAGCACATCACTACCAGAAAGAAGCACTACCAGACTCTAGCAGGTTATTTATTCACCATTCCTACAACTTGCGTAACATCGTACAGCTATAGGATTTAGACGTATACAGCAGATGTTCAGAAGACTTTGATGCATGACATTATGAGTCATGATGCACCTCACACTCTCTGTAACGGCAAGATAAAATAAGAGAAATAAATCTAGATGTAAATGTCTTTCTTTACCCCACCTTTCACCACACAGAGGCTCTACTCTTTCTAAAAACCACCATGTCAGTTGTCAGGGGGTTTATGAATAAATGTCTGACCTCCTGATTTTGCTTTCCTACATAAAAAAGCAATAAATTGTCAGGAGTCTGCAAAATCAGCTATTCCCTTTGTTCATTTTTTGAGGCCCGGCTCTGATTCTGTGCCAGGCTGTTTGAAGTACACTGCATTTAACTATCCCGATTCTGATTCTTTGACTTTCTGCTCCCAATATAATATTCCAAACACCATGTGTTTACTTGTGATGGATGCATAATGAAAAACTTCCACGCATGTTTTGTATATATACACTTTATCAAATGGTGAATGGAGTGGTGGTAATTAACTTTTATTTTATTGCAAACGTCAATTAATAATTATCCAGATTCCCTATTGCATCCACACATAACCAGCTGCAATATAGATATAATAGAATAAGCGATACTCATCTGGGGGAAATCAATTAGAAGAAAATAAGACAGAAACAACATAAAAGCTAAGTCAGATAATGAGGATGCATTCAAGTTATTCATTCTATCGATGGCAAAGGACAACAAACATTCAGGAGAAAAACTCCTACACTGTTTGATCTCCAGCTTGGGTCTTTCTTATCACAGGCTTGTGTAATCTGCTGGTACTAAATGATTGAGTTGAAATTCTAATGAACTCTTTCATTGTTTGAAAGCCCTGCTTTGACTGTCACGCTCTCCGCTGCAGGTTTGCTTGAACCTCCTCCCACTGTTGACAAATGTCCACAATTACTGATAGCACAAATGGAAAATGTTGCATTCGTCTACTGATCATATCTGCCTTCAACAAGATCAAGACCCTATTAGTCAATGCCCGAGGATTCGGAGAGGAATCAGTCCTTTAAATGAGATGTGAAGGCTTTAAAGGGATAGTTCACCAAAATATATGAATTTACTCACCATTTTCTCGCCCACAATGGTTCCAATCCATTATGAGTTGGACAAAAAAAAGAAGATATTTTGAGGAATACAAGAAAAGAGGTAGCCGCTGACATCAACAGCAATGAAAAATTAAATACTATGGAAGTGGACAATCTTCGTTAGTGTTCAACAGAAGAAAGTAGGACTGGGTTATATTACAAAGATCTCATATCCCGATATAAGTCATCTCAGAAACTGATAATAATACATAGCACAATATATTACAATTTTTGTAAATTCAACCAATAAATAGTTCATATACACTCACCGGCCAGTTTATAAGGCACTATTACTATAGGTACTATTAGGCTCGTTAACGCAAGTTTCTATTCAGCCAATCACATGGCAGCAACTCAATGCATTTAGGCATGTAACCGAGCATCCAGAATGCTGAAGAAAGGTGATTTAAGTGACTTTGAACGTGACATGGTTGTTCCTGCCAGACAGGCTGGTCTGAGTATTTCAGAAACTGCTGATCTACTGAGATTTTCAAGCACAACCGTCTCAAGGGTTTACAGAGAATGGTCTGAAAAAAAGAAAATATCCAGTGAGCGGCAGTTCTGTGGGCGCAAATGTCTTGTTGATGCCAGACGTCAGAGTAGAATGGCTAGACTGCTTCGAGCTGATAGAAAGCCAACAGTAACTCAAATAACCACTCGTTACAACTGAGGTATGCAGAAGAGCATCTCTGAACGCACAACATATCTAACCTTGAGGCGGATGGGTTACAGCAGCAGAAGACCACACCAGCTACCACTCCTGTAAGCTAAGAACAGGAAACTGTGACTACAGTTCACACAGGATCACCAAAATTGGACAATAGAAGACTGGAAAAACGTTGCCTGGCCTGATGAGTTTAGATTTCTGCTGTGACATTCGGATAGTAGGGTAAAAATTTGGCGTCAACAACATGAAAGCATGGATCCATCCTGCCTTGTGTTAAGGGTTCGGGCTGGTGGTGGTGGTGTACTGGTGTCTTTCATGTCAATATGAACCAAAATCTCTGAGGAATATTTCCAGTAACTTGTTGAATCTATGCCACAAAGGATTAAGGCAAAAGGGGGTCCAAGACGGTATTTTTTGTAACAAATAAAGTGGCCAGTGAGTATATGTATATTTACCTTATGTAAAGGATATTTCTTTATACAATTTAAGGTATATAATTATACACCTGTGCTCATACATATGTGGTCATATTTCTAACTATTTAGAACTTCAGGGCAAACGTTTGATTGGGAATGTGAAAATATAAAATACACATTAGTGAAAATTAAACAGTTTTCAAAAGCTAATGAATACGGGTCCAAAAAATAAAAAATAAATGATGCTAAATAAAATGCGAAATGTAAACATTGTAACTTTAAGATTCAAGGTTTACATTTCTGTCTGCATCCCCAGGGTGCCATGTAATATTGCGTTTTATCACTGTTAACAATGTATTTCGTGACACCAATAAATAAAAGAGCATAATATAGAAATACACGACATATATCATCATATAACACATCTCTCAAACAAAGAATCTCAAACAGAATCAGACGCTTTTGAGGAGAACTATCATTTTACAAACATCAGTTTCATCACTTTTTCAGACAGGGCGCACCCTGAGATTTGAAGTCTCTTATTATTTTTTTCCAAACATCACTTTACTTTTACAGTGCAATAATGGCAAAACTGTGTGAAACAACTGAGCTTTTTGAGCTTATAAGTTTGGGGAGGGGAAAATATCCAAAGGATTTGGTGCGCTGACGGAATATCTCTCATTACAGCCCTAGACAGTTTTGACTTTCATTACTAGTCTTGTGTGTACCACCTGTGAATACAGAGTACATTATCAGATGAAATGAAATCCTCCCAGTACTTTCAAGTAGCTAAAAAGCAAAGAGGACCGGTAGGCCTCTGCACTTCACTGCCAACATAAACAGACGTAAAGGTCAACAACCTATACCAACGTGCTCTTTTAACCATCACTAAGTTCCCGGTGAAAGCACGTATTATTTAATCTCAAGCTCAAGGTCTAACCACGGTTTGACTTCTATAAGGCGCTCTTGGCTATAGTTATTTTTAACCTGTTTATTTCCACTCAGTCTGTTCAATTGGTAAGGTAATGATGACAAGAGAAAAACAAGACAACGCTAAAACCCTACCCCAAGGCCCTATTCAAGACAACCTGATGCTTTGTTTTTCCGTTTAATTCATTAGCTGCTGCACGATTGTCATGTTTGCCCATTTCACTCTAATTCTCCCTCCTCTCCTCGGCGGGAGGCGCTGAGATGGAGCTGCCACAGCTGATGGGGGGAGGCATTATCTGTCTCTCAGCCCCAGAGTGAATAAATAAGCCTCTAATGACGCCACCTTGAATTACTGAAACGCTTACAGCTATTAAAATGCAGAGTTTCCTCGGAATAAAGTGGAGTACATCGCTTGGCTTTCTATAAATTCTGACAGGTTCTCCAGGGCTGACTGCTGCCACCCAATTCCAAGACCCCATTGCTTCACACCTACTGCCAGCCCACATTCCAATTACAGAGCTGAGGGGAAAGTGGGCTCCTGTCATAATGCAGACTAGCACAGGCAAAGAGCCGAGAAGAGACAGGCAACGAAATCAGATGCCGTCTTATCTATTTGTTGTCTCCCATGGCTGAAAAAGCATTGAAAAAGAAGTTAAGGCTGATGTATAATGAATGCTACAGTATCGTGGATATATTTATGGCTTAAATGGGGAGAATTTCGACTATATATCAATAAAAAAATATATATATGAGACCTACACTGTACGTGCTAAATTACCAGCGGAATAGGCGATGCTATAAAAGATGCACTTTATTGCACAGCTGAGCCCTTCATTAACCTTTAATATCTGTTGCATGCCATGCCAAAAATACACAGAGAGCATTCGAAATTCATTTCTTTCCTCCTACTTACTGCTTCAGTGAAAAACATTTAAATAACAGGGTGTAACGTTACAATATTACAGTAAAAGTCAGGAGAGTTTTAGCATGAGTATTTACACTAGAACTTTTAGTTGATTGGTCAGTTTATTTTAGTTTTTTTACATTGGATATAGGGGTGTCAAAACTTATTGTTTCTTCGGTGCACCGCGATGCAGACGTGGACAGTTCGGTATCGGTTCAGTAATGGATCGTTACCGGTTATTATGTACTGACATCATTTATCTCATTTGCGCTATGTCTTCGTAGCTTACTATGGCGAGGGAGGCGAGCACGAGTATTTAAAAAGCTCCAACTACTTCAAAACTCAGAAACTGTGCACAATTTCACTTTGTGTGTGTTTGCTGGACCAGAGTAGGTTCACACCTCTAATTGGATACATTCATTTATTCATTCATTTTCTTGTCAGCTTAGTCCCTTTATTAATCTGGGGTCGCCACAGCAGAATGAACCACCAACTTATCCAGCATGTGTTTTATGCAGCGGATGCCCTTCCAGCTGCAACTCATCACTGGGAAACATCCATACACACTCACTCACACACATACACTAGGGAAAATTTAGCTTACTCCATTCATCTATACTGCATGCCTTTGGACTTGTGGGTGAAACCGGAGCACCCGGAGGAAACCCACGCCAACACGGGGAGAACATGCAAACTCCACACAGAAATGCCAACTGACCCTGCCGAGGCTCGAACCAGCAACCTTCTTGCTGTGAGGTGATTGTGCTACCCACTGCGCCACCGTGAGGCCCACATTGGATACATTCTCAGAAAAAGTTTCAGTCACTAGCATTGTATCCAATCCAGGCTCATTGTGGATACGTACCCCTATATACAATTCTGGAGAGCACAATATACGTCCCACGAGGTAAGTTTTTTTTGCAGATTTTGTTTTCGTGAATCCACCAGATGCCACTGTGTACACTTTTTCAGATCGCAAATATCTCTAGCAAGTGCCATTTGCACCTGCAGTTCTCACATAAATCCATGCCACAGTTGACTGACTGACCAACCAACGGACTGATCACCCCCCCTCCCACCACCTTCCCTAAACCCAACCGATAGTATTTTCAAAAGCACCAATTGACCCGCTCACCACCTTCTCTAAACCCAACCTACAGTATTTTCAAAAGTAATCTAGAAAAAGAAAAGCCCTCATGGCCGCCTGATTTTTACCACATTTTCAGATCTTACCACATTCTCATTCTGTCAATTATTTGTTCTTTTTTTTTTGGCCTTTTTTAAAAAAATTTTTTGGTTTTTCCTGCTTTCTAGAACCATTATTTGCCAGACTCAACCCTTTCGTCCGCTTCGCTCCACCTCCACAGTCTGCCGACATACGCAGCGAGCCACTGGGTAAACTATTAACAGCGGAAAAGCCGTCCACATGGAGGCATGCGGTCAGCTGATAGCACGAAAAGGAACAGAGGGCGGTGGCGTCATACAGCCAACTTAGCGATCTTTTTAAAGACGAAATGCAGCCAGATGTACTGCTGGCTAAATAGAAATGTAGACAAGGGTACGTATTCACAATGAGCCTTTGTTGACTCAATCTTTTGAAATGATGCTAATATGTATAAACAAATGCGTATCTTTGGTGCATTTTAGAATGTGTGCACAACAAATCTTCCTAAAAGATGTCTTTCCTTATGCAGATTTCATCATGTTAGAAATGCAGTTGGGTTTAATTAGTCTAAGTGAACCGATGTCATTGACGTGTAAATGTCTATTATGCAATAATGCATTTCTAATTGCTACTATTCTCCACAGAAATTGCATTTTAGCATCTCGCGTTCTTCGTTTTTCTTACAAATCAGACACAAAAGTGCTATTCAGTGCGTGTTATGCTGGAAGAACCAAAGGGAGAATAAAATAAAGTGAATGTTTCCATTTCTGGTGCTTTCTCCTCTAGAGATATTATGTAGCTGTAGTTGTAAACAGTTGCTGCTATGTAGTGCTCATGCTGCTGTTTATGTCAATGATGCAAATCTGCTGCGGTTTGGAGTCGAATAATACAAAGTAAGAACAGCCAGGGGAGGAATTGAAAAACAGATATGGCCCAAAAAAATGCATTTCAGTTTGAGACGCCTTCGGTCTGATAAAATGCTTTAAAATATATAGCTAAGAAGGGGCGAGGAAGGGCATAACATTAATTGAATTAAGCTCACACTGACTGATATAGACAGAGACTTTGTTATCAGGAAGGCTGAGGGTCTGAAACAAATTTGAACATAATCATAAACTCTTATGCATCCTGAAGAACCCATGTGAGTCACAGTGCAGCTGTGTTCCAAAGTGAGCTGCCAACAGGCAACACTTGAAGAAATCATGGGAACAAGCCCAGTATTACAGCTGTTCCAAGAGGTAGGAAGCATGATTGTGTTGCTTTCTAGGATACATCATATTTCTGAACCAAAAGGGAAAAAAAAGCAGAACGAGGAAAAAACACATAATTCTAATCAATTTACAAAGAAGGCAACTCCATAATTAACTCCATAATGATTTATTGCTCAAATATGATGTTTTTCTCAGCTGTTTGCATACAATTTTCTAACTGTTGTAAATGGGTTAGTTCACCAAAAAAATGAATTTGGGTTATACAATATTTTAAGGTGTCCTTGTTACAGTGTTATAGGCTGGTTAATACTTCTGTGTCGAGTGATCGCAATGACCCATGGCTCGTGCATTTATACTTCTGCGTGCTGTTTGTGTTGCTCTGCAATAACCTTTCTGAAACGTTATCTGGCAGCAGGTTTTTATGTTCTGGTGTGTTGAGGTAAATACGAAACAAAAGTTTTCAAATGGAGCACCTTCATGGGACTCGACACTTGTAAACAGTCGCTCCAACGGGTTTGCGTGGCTTTCGGTCCTGCCCATACATGTGAGCGCTACCAAGCCAACCAATCACAGAGTTGGCGCTACACCTCGTCGCCTTGTGTAGTTATATTTTTTGAGAGGTGCGCATCAACGTTGGGGGTATGCATCCATGCAAAGGCTGCGCCGGACCATACGCATGCGCAGAAGCATGAATCAGCCTTAACAAATATTATTAATGAACTAATTAAGCCTAGCATTGCTCAAAGTAAACGCACATCCTGCTGCACAATATCATTCAAGTCATTCTTACTGCTTTTTGCCACACAAAAATGTTCTAAGAGCTGTAAAGGCACATGGAATGTTTGGCCAATGTTTTGTTTTTGGTTCCTTTTCTGGACTTTGAATGTCTAACTGTTGCTGTCTATGGAGGATTAGAGAAATCCCATATTTCTAAAATATCTTTATTTGTGTTCTAAAGATGAACAATGGACTGGAACAACATGAGGGCAAATAGTTTTAATAGCAAAACTTGAACTAATCCTATATAATCAGATTCCAGATTAAACTGATCACACTCCTGTGTGTAGAGCTGGGCAATTTGGTCTAAACTTTCAATTTAATTGATTTAAAATCTCAATTAATTGGACATTTAAATTATGATTAATGAACAATTGTATCACTTTGCACTTTTTGGATCGCTGTGACCCATGGCGCTTGCCTTGTGCGTAGCCGTGCTTGAATACTTCAGCATGCTGTTTGTGTTGCTCTGTAATAACACTTCTGAAACGCTAGCTGGCAGCGGGTTTTTAATGTTCCTCTCTGTCAAGTTCTTTCAAGGGGGTTTTATTAAGCTAAAACTCACTCATTCAGAGGCAGGAGCCGGCGGACGTGCAACAACTTTACTCGTATGGTAAACAAAAACAGCTCCTCTACAGGGCCTCCACACCTGTAAACACTCGCTCCAACTGGCTCTCTGCTGTCCACTGGCTCTCCGCGCCGCCCACGCGTATCAACTATATCAAACCGACCAATCACAGAGTTTGCGCTGTAGTTACTGTACAGTTACTGTAGTTTTTGAGAGGTGCGTGGGTATGAGACTGCGGAAAGGCTGTGCTGGACCATACGTACGCTCTCGATATAAACCAGTATGAATCAGTCTAAACAGAGCGGGGTCACATGACACAGAGAAAAATAATCAATAAAATCGACCTGGGAAAATTAGATTGATTGTAGGTTCTGAATGTCAATTTAGATTATTTTTCGATTTATCGGCCAGCCCTATCTTTGTGTGTAAAATAATTATTACAAGACTGCATGCAGTACACTGACATACATGCCAAAACACAAAAGTCTTCATATGTTTACCTACAGCGTGAATCCGTGTCCCGGAAATAGAGTAATAATATTTTACTGCTGCTTTCCTGCTGGTTTAGCTTGTTACTATAATACTTAAGATTTCCACTAAGTCCTTCCTGACTTTCCGTCATATTCAACCAATGAACAAAGAACCTGTCAGTGCAGAATCATGAATAATTCAGTATAAAAGTTGCATGAATTCTGATATGACTGTTCAGACAGAGGTGCTCCTGCAAAATAACTGATCTGCTGACAATTTTTTTCTAGTATTCTGAACTTAGCCTAAGGTGGCAGATGTCATTTCAAATATAATATATGCACTGCTAATTAAAAATCATAATTATACAAAACTTTCGTGTTCAACTCTATGTATTTTATGAATAAAGTGGTATTTTGTTACCCTTCCAAATATCAAATTAGTCTCATAAGTGATGTGTTTTTTATGACCCAGAGCTGCTGCAAATGTACTGTTACAGATCAATTGGGGAAAGTAGACTTAATAGGCAGCTTAATGTGCCACTATGATCATTTTTCAGATTTTATATTTCATGCAGTGTGCAATATAACTGATTGAGAATGTGAAGGATCTGCAAAATTTCAAAGATCAAAGTCTAAAATTCATAACAAATTGACATAATGCCAAGATGATTCTCATGCAAAAGTCTCTGCACAGACTTGCCATCAGACACTGTGTAGTTGTAGCTGATTCCTGGAAGTCCTAAGATCCTTGGTTCATATACATAGCATTTTTGTTTGCTTGTTTGTTTGTTTTTTTGGGGGGTGCAACATGCTGCAAGTTAAGAAAACACATTTGTGACATTTGTGAAAACATACAACAACTGCAAATAAAGAAACTTTCTGCAAACAGTTAAAAAACAATGTCTATTAACATTGAAATATGCACTATAAATCAGTTCCCCCTAGTTTTTCATGATTTTACTGTGATTTTCACTGATATTGTGGTGGTAAATCCCAGAAATCCTATTAGGTAGCCTACTACATTAGGTGTGCAATCTGACACAATGACAAAAATATCAGAAAAATAAAGCTTCTCTATTTTGGTCTCTTGTCAAGACAAAAAAAAACAGAATAAACGGTAGGAACTAAGCCAATCGATCATGTATTGATTTGATGTGCATCATAATACCAGACATAAATGTAAAGCAAATATAATGTCCTTCAATTTGGTCATGTCCAGCTGCCGTCATCCTTAAACCAATCTCCATCATTGTAAGCTGCTTTCTTTTCTGTCTGTTCCATTTGTTAGCTGTATGCTCACACTTTATTTGAAGTCTGACGTATCAAACTCACAAAACGGCCAATTCGTGCTCTGTTAAACACTCGATTTGTGCCACAGGACGTCTAATCGCATCTTTGCATTGACTTTACATGAAAATCTCTCACACTTCATCCACGTCTGCTTACTGCACAGGCTGCAAAACACCCCACCCCACCTCCATGCAATGTAATTATTGTCAGGGCGCAGGTGTGACATAATTTTTCAAGACTCTAATACATCAGATGGGCTGTGTATGCAACGTCTATAAGTCATGTAAAACAATTTATTGCAAACTGAAATAAAAATAAACTGATTATATGACTTGGAATTGGATGTTTTATGAGATTATTTACATTTTTTGTGATTAATTCGCGTTAAAATTACAAATATTGCAGGATCACAAAAAAAAATGTGACTTTTTAAAAATTTTACATTGGATTCAGCGATCACGAATTTGCGAAACACTAGATAGTCTGATAAATGGGGGATTAATCAAAACAGACTAAGGCATCTGACCAATCACGCACAAGTAGACTCTGGGAAAGGATGGGCTTAGAGAAACTGGATCCTTGAATGAACCCTAATGCCGAGTTCAGACTGCATGATTTTAAAAGTAGTCGTGTCACAGATGTTTTCACACTGCATGACTATCTGGGCTTGTGTTTTGTCGCTGCTTTGTTTACACTGAAAGATGAATCGACGACAGGGAGTTTCACACTGCATGACTTCAAAATAGGAAGAACAACGTCTCACACCCAAACAAAACGTAGTATATCTTTTGTTATTAACTACATAACGAGAAAGAAGCCTTTAATGGGGTAGAAAATGTACATATTTGCTCACCTGGCTTTGAAAGGAATTAGCAATTTCTCCTCAACTTTTTTATTTTTTGACCGGGTTGGGTTGTAATATTGCTCACGTGACACGTCAAACAGACACGGGAGCTCATGCCAAATTTACACTAATTTTCCCTCCATTTCTTGGGTCCGAATAACCTGAAAATGAGCGCTTTTAACTTCTCCCTCAACCTCCCGCTGGCCTGCAGGTACCCACACTAGTGAATGCTGCTCTCTGATTGGCTGTAGGTGATCGCCGATGTTATTGTCAGTCAAAACACATTTCACATGGCATGATTTGAATCGCCGACAGCTCCAGATATTTAGCACACCAAATATCTCCCGGGCATCGCCGACTCATCTGCGATTCTCTCAGATCGCGTCTTTGATAGTTCATATTGTGTGATTGTCACTCGCGTGCACGAGCACCGATTTGCCTGTGATTTCAGGTATTTGTCGGCGATTTCTCAAAACCTGTCGGTGGGTCAAAATCGGGGCTAAAATCATGCAGTCTGAACTCGGCATTAGAGACATTGTGGGAAAAGAGATGTTTTTGGCCTTGGATTGATTTACCCCAGTTGTATGAGACCTACAAAATAAAATTAGAAACCCTTAAAACTGCATAATAGAGGCACTTTAGGTATTAAAACATAGTGTATATTGGGCATTTTCCTTATAATTCATGCTTGCTCACTATTACAGGGAATCCTGAATATTCTGATCCGGTAATACTAATACGCACATGCATTTTAAATACACTCATGTGGCTGGAAGTGGAAATTTGCTACACTTGCAAAACTGCCAGATTCCACATTCATTCATAGTGGTTCCCAATTCCCCATACAACCTGAAGGCTGCTAAAACCAAGCAACTTAGATCCCTAATTAGGTGTCATACGCAGAAACAAAACACAAACCCTGACAGGCTGCTAGTCCACTGGGATATCTTCAGTTGGTAATGCCACGGAACGTGAGACAGTGAGATTGTGCACGACCCACGACATGAGCTCTCTTGGTGCGACGTGTCCATTTGAGGAGTTAATTGAAATCAGGCACTTTAAATCTACACGCTTAAAAACATACATTACTAACTTCTAATGCAGCAACTAATTATCAGTCTGGTCATCTGCCCATCTGTTATTTAGGATATTAATATAACAGGTCTACATGAATCATTGGGTCACCATTTAATTTAAGGTTTAATTTTCGCTTTATACAAATCATTAGCTATGACTTTTGCCTCAAACTCCTAATTTGCTGCTTATTATTGCTAATAAGGTATTAGTTCAATTTAGGTATAGGGTGGGATTAAAGAATATTAATATGCAGAATAAGTACTTTATAATAAACAGGCAATATGTTAATAATAGGTATGCTAATAAGCAAAGACTATACCTAATAGTGAAAGTAATGCATTTACTTTGCATTATGTTTACATGGAAACCAATTCTTTAATTTTAATATGATTAGGACAATACTCTGACTAAGAGTTGTGTCATTGATTTTTCTTCAGCTTAGTCCCTTATTTATCAGGGTTCAGGGTTCAGGGTATCAGGGTTTTTCAGTCCCTTATTTATCACACGCACTCATACACTACGGCCAGTTTAGTTCATCCAATTCACCTATAGTGCATGTCTTTGGAGTGTGGGAGAAACCGGAGTACCCTAAGAAAACCCACGCAAACACAGGGAGAACATGCAAACTCCACACAGAAATGGCAACTGGCAGAGCCGGGACTCTAACAAGCGGCATTCATGGTGAACACAAATCAAATTAAGTCATGTGGAGTATTCTTATTTTAGTCGCATGATTAAAGTGCAGTACAGACAGATAGTATGACTTACTTCATACTATTAATACAATACAATACAATACAATACTTCATTGTCAGACTTACATCTGAACATTTTCTTGCATATAAGCATGATAAATACTCCTTACATTGAGATAAAGACACAAAAATAAATAAATAAATAATAATTCCTTACATTTCATAGCACTTTTGTAGATACTTAAAGCACTTTACACAATGGGGTGGGGTGGGGTGGGGTGGGGGGGGGGGGGGGGGGGGGGGGGTTGGGGGTGTGTCCTCATCCACCACCAGTGTCCAGCATCCACCTGGATGACACGACAGCAGCCATATTGCACCAGACCACACACCACACACCACACACCAGCTGATTTGTGGAGACGACACAAAGTGTTTAAGCCAATTAGGATATAGGGGTTGGTTAGGAGAACATGATGGACAGAGGCCAATAGACAGATCTGGCTAGGATGTCGGGATTAAACCCCTACTCTTTTTCAAAGAACATCCTGGGATTTTTGATGACCACAGAGAGTCAGGACCTCTGTTTAACGCCTCATCCGAAAGACCGCGCTCACTGAGCAGTATAGAGTCCTCTTCACTATACTGGGGCATTAGGACCCACACAGACCACAGGTTGAGTGTCCCCTGTTAACTTTACTAACACCACCTCCGACATCAACCTAGCTTTCCCATGTGGTCTCCCATCCAGGTACTGACCGGGTGCAGCCCTGCTTAGCATCAGTGGGCGACCATGTAAGAGTTGCATGAACAAGCCTGATGTACAACTGACTTTTTTTAATATCACTTCATTAAAACTTAGGACTCTAAATCGACGTTTAGACTTTAATGGTATAAATTTATGATTCAATACATAATTAGGGTTCGAAATGATGTTTCTTGACAGCCTAGTGATGTTCCAGTAGCTCAAAGATTCATTGGAACAATAACCGGTTTGAAGTTTAACCACAGTTTTAAAAAAGTCAAAGTTTTACAACCGCAAAAAATCTGCTACACCGTTCCTAAGAGATGTATAAGGTTTCTTTTACATGGTTTTACAACTTCTGAACATATTTCTGAAAAACATATTTCTCAACATTCAAGCATATTGCAGGCCTGAACAGTGTAGTAGCCTTCTTTATATGCAAAAAGAGAGAGAGAAAGACATCCAAAGATGCCTTTTCAAGTTGTAAGGAAATCTGTGCTTTTTGAAACTAATTAAGATTAAGTCAAATAAAATATATTGTGTTCAGTGAAGAAAAATGTTGTTTTTCACCCAAACATTTAAAAAGAACTTATTTTAGAGCAGTAATCGCACTACCGTCATACTGTAAAACTATGAGATTTTTATCCAAGGTTTTCATACCGTCAGAATCTTATACCAGCCCATGCCTAATCACGGGACATGAATGAAATGTTGCTGAACGAAAGTGAAACTGCTGATCTGCAGCTGTAATCGAAAAATTAAAAATTAAACACCCGAAATTACAGGAAACATTGGATAGCGTAGTGATGTAATCAGGTTAATCAATCTATGTATTATAACACGTAAGGTGGGCACATGAAAGGAACATTCAAAAAGCAACTTATATAATCACATTACTGCCTGTAAATATATCGATGATGTGCCACCGACACATTGCTTTGTTCTCCAGCATGCTGCATCAGTTCAGTCTATAGGCAGGAGTGCTTACACTATGAACAGAGATATCAGGGAAAGGAATATTAGGCATTCATGAAAGGATCAAGTTTCACATTAAAGTCTTTGCAGAGTTGCTGTGAGGTGCAGACTCACGGGTGCAGAATCTAAAATAAGGCTTAATATTTTATGACATTTTAGATGAAGTTCAAAACATCTTAACCTAGCATAATAATGTTCCATGAAAAAAAAAGCAAGCTGGATCTGGGAACTTCTGATCTATACGTTCATACACTAAAAAAATATCCGTAATTTAACAGTTTTCGGTATTTTGTGATTCATGTTTTTATTTTTTACTTGTTTATTTATGCATTTGAATTGCATTATGGGACATTGATCTTTCTTCCAACAATTTTAAACATTAAAAAAAAATTGATAAAGTGACTTTTATTAACATTTTTATAGTTTAAAGTTATACATTGTCTGGCTTGGTGTTGTACATTATGGTCCAAAAACCTTGTAATAAACTGCCAGCACATTTTCTGTTATTTTATAGACTTATTTCTTATATTATTTCTTACACATTATATTATTTTAAACTACTAAAATGTCATTAAAAGTCACATTGTTAAACAAGTTTTCAATAAATTGACAAGACAGAGATCAAGGTCCCATATAATGCAATTTACAGCCATAATTAAACGGAAAACACTTGAAAATACCACACATTCGGAAACTGTTAGTTAACAGATATTTTTTTACACATACACACATACATGGAGTTCACAATAAAAGAATTATAGGACTATACTAATAATATTTCATTTGAATTAAGCAATAAGTATAATCAGCTAGCTAAGTAACAGCAGTAGACGTGCTTGAATACATTTCTCAAGTATCTATACTTAATCAGAAAATCGTACTTTTTACTCCACTGGATTTCATATAAAATATTTCCTGCCTGATTATTTTGAAGTGGAGAAACTGTCACCTGCTCAGAGATCCGACAGCAGTGTCCATTTCGTGAACAAGCTTTTTAGTTAACCTGCTAAATTGGCTCGCAAATTGCACCAAATTCAATGAATTCACAGGTCTTAAAATAAGCCAGGAATGAAGATCCCCAAAGCTTAGGTGTGTAGACTGACAGAACAAAGGTACTAATGCAGAATTTTGGAATTTCTTATGGTAAACTATTATTTTTGATAACATTTACACACATTTTCTTACACATTGCTTTATTAACATTATTCTCTGCATATGAGCAGGCACAGCCATTCGAATATTTTTGGCTCGAGACTTCTGTCTCATTCACTTCCATTGATCTTTAGATGTTAAAAACAGCACGTTTTGCTGCTTGATGTTGCAAACTGATATTTTATTCTTATATTATTCAATTTTTTTTCTGTATCATGCAAACACTTGTTTGTAGAGCAAGTAGTTTGACCGTTTTCTGCTGTTTATTATTCCTAGTCAAGTTCTAAAACAATCGCAAAAACGAGCACACTCCCGCATTGAAGAATAAGGTCAATAATAGGCTATAGTGTGCTTTGAGTAGTAATCATCAGTGGAAAACTTATATTTTAGAAATAAAATAAAACAGTTTCTTGCAAAATAAACATCATCGTCAATCAGTACATTTTAATTTGAATGCTAAGAGTAACCGAGAGGTGATTATCTATGTATAACGGCTTATTGTTATACTCAATCTACCAAGAAAGCTATCATATGACCGTGGTAAATAAGATTATAAATCCTTGAAACGTAGAGCTGTCTCTTCATTGTATGATATTAAATCTTAGATGTCATTCACCTCCTCAACTATATTTACAAAACACATTCAAGATTCATAATGTGGAGGCCAAAGAGATGTAAATAAACAAAAGGATATAAAAGGAAAATCCAACATAAAACACTGTAAACATTTACCACACAACAACAAAGAGCAGATTACAAAATTGTGAAATTAGCAAGATATGAAATCAATTTTCAAATACTAAAAGAAAGAAAATAGTTATAAGCAGCCCAGACTCACTGGAAATACGTGCCTCTGTCTACATTTTTGTATAATACCTTTCTCTGGGCATGTTTCATTGCACGTTTCAGATGACAAATCCACCAGAGGGTGCTTTCTTCATTTTTGTGAATCTGAAATACATTACTTGGGGTACATTTTGTTGTACGTTTCAGATACAAATCCCTTTTTCTAGACATCCACAAGAAGGCAGGGGTTTCCCTAAACCCAATCAATACAGCAGTAGTGTTGTCATGATACTGAATTTCCATACCAATTGGAAGTGTGGAGCGCTTTAAAGCTGTGAAGATCAGCTAGTCTCTTTATGAGCTGACATACAAGCTATAGTACAGCATATTCTTTGCAGTAAATAATTGAACTGAACATTTGGTTCACTGGCGGTTCATTCCGCTGTGGCGACCCCGGATTAATAAAGGGACTAAGCCGACAAGAAAATGAATGAATGAATTTGCTTCACTGACAGTGTTATCGATCATTAAGATGTGATTGACTTGGATTTAAGTTGCTTCGATTTAAAAATGAAAATAGCAAAAATAGCTTAGATGTAGCTAAGCTACTTTTGCCAAGTAGCTTTTAGCGTAGCTTGCTACATTTCCCAGAGGGTAGCTTTTAGTGCAGTTAAGCTACATTAAGTAGAGTAGCTAATAGCTTGCTTGCTACATTTTTTAAGTAGCTTGCCCAACACTGCCAATTTGTGTCGGAGAAGATTTTACATGTGGGAAGATCATTCCAAAGCTTTGGAGCAGCAACAGAAAAGGTCTGATCACCTTGGCATTTTAAACGAGACTGAGGGACCATTAGACGTAATTGATCATTAGAACACAAAGTCCTATTAAACTGATGCGAACAGATGTCAAAACAGAAAAGTAGTTTATTGCGTAGTTAGAACGGTGAAACATAAAGCATGCGATGCCAGCCTGCCGTATTTCCTCCCGCACAATAAACAAAATGGCGGTTGCTGATGACAAACGCACCATCTCTCCTAATATTAAGCCAAGTTAGATATATAGAGCCTATGCGGAGACCAGCAATGCATTTGATCTGTCATTCACAAACCGAGCACATCTATAAAAGAATAATGCGCTGGTCTCAAACTGCTCTATTAAATGGTGACTCACCAAGGACTATGACAAATTGTACTGTCTGGTAAACAAGGCTAAGATTTAAGTGGTGCAGAAGATAGGTGATTATTCTCCGAAAAAATGTGTGTGGGCTATCCTCATTCGATCCCTACAGAACAAACAAGCACACTCATTCTCTGATGATGCCCAGTATTGACCCGTCGGCTGGAAAAGAATGACCTAGCAAAAACAGTTTCGTCCGGAGCAGTCGAAGAGTACAGTCTGTTCCGATTTCACAAAGGACAAATAAGAAGTTTTTAATCGCATTACGCACGATTTGGCGCACCAGGATTTGTGCCACTGTACGAGTCAATCTAGCAATTTCATTTTTGATATAATTCGACAGGAGATTAAGTTTACCACTCACCGATTCCTATTACAAGACTGCTGTTCATCATGCGCTTCCTGTCGTTTTCGGTTCTCTCTCTTCGGTTGTTGTCATTACCCCAACAGCGCTTGTATATTTTCTTACCACTGCTTATTAATTATCCCAGATCATGTAGAGATACATGCGAGTAATGGAATCTATTAAGGACAAAAGATCCATCACGATCACGAAACAGCCCTCGGGTAAGAGAGTGGAAAAAGGACGGCTTTCATTTTGTTGATTATAATTACACAGAAGAGACTCTGTGATGGGGCTACAGGTTACGGCCTCCGATACTACACATCTTCAAATATGGCTGGTCTGTATTCGTTTGCTTTATCTCAAGGAGGGTGAGGGTCCATGCGGTGATCTTTCTCTAGTTAATTATAGACTGGTTTTATGCATATTTGCCACTGCTGGGAGTCAGCACCTCCTACTGTGGTGTCAAGCATGTACACACCATCCCGCGAATGAAACACACACAGTGCAAGCCCACCAGAGAAGTCAGATATCGTATAATGACTTGGATGTGAAGTAATGCCGGCGCCAAAACAGATATAGCTCAAAAGAATAATGAAATTCTCATAAAAACGGATACTTGGATACGTTTAGGTAAGCATTGCAGAATTTTGCTTTGCATGTACCTACGGAATTTCTTTCTAAAACTATAATTGGACTAAGTTTAAATGATCTAATTTTTAAAAGACTTGGAGCAGAGTTTGAAGAAAAAGCAACCAACATGGGAACACCTTCAATCCAATTTTAAAAAGCATCCCAGATGGCACCTAGCAGAGAGAAAGACCTGAGTGCACTTTTAAAAAGCTAGTAATATGGTTTTGGAATGAAAAAATGAATAAATATATAATATACAACCACAGATAAATAATACATAAAATAAGTAAAAATTATTTATTATGTCTTTATTATTTATTATGTCTTATAAATATTTACAGTAAGGTTTAATGTATTTACTAGCACGAACAAACAAATAACAATACATTTATTACAGAATCTCTCTATTAATCTTTGTTAATATTTTAATAAGTCATTAGTAAATATGTCTCTATGATTAATAAACACTGTACAAGTATTGTTCATTATTATTTCATGTTAACAAATACATTAACTAACTAATGTTAATTTAAAGTGTGACCCATATTTTACAGAGATATATTTTTAAAACGTAAAATAAAATGTTGCTTTTTAGATGATGATGATGATTAGTATTATTATTATTAGTAGTAGTAGTAGTAGTAGTAGCAGTAGTAGCAGTATTAGTAGTAGTATTACTATTATTGTTGTTATTACTGTTATTATTTTATGCATAAAATAACAGGATTGGTGCCGTGTTTTCAGAAATGTTTATATTGACAGTATTTTTTCATTTGAAATTCGCTGGGTCATTATCATTGGGTCAAGTGTTATGAAAAGACTACCTGCTTTCTGTGAAGAATATATTAAAAATATATAATATACAACTATAGATGCATAATACATAGAGCACATAGAACTTATTTATAGTTATGTCTTTGGGTAAAACATAATTTGGTAACACTTTACAGTAAGGTTTAATGTATTTACTAGCATGAACAAGCAAATAACAATACATTTTTACACTATTTATTAATTAATCTTTGTTAACACTGGTTAATGAAAATAAAGACATTCATTGTTAGTTCTTGTTAACTCACAGTTCAACTCATAGCAAAAAGTTGTATGTTAATAATGCATTATGTCTCAATGATTAATAAGCATTGTGCAAGTACGGTTCATTATTCATTCTTTCATTCATTTTCTTTTTTCGGCTTAGTCCCTTTAATTATCTGGAGTCACCACAGTGGAATGAACCGCCAACTTATCCAGCATATGTTTTACCCATCTCTGGGAAACATCCATACATTCATACTCATACACTAAGGACAATTTAGCCTACCCAATTCACCTATACCACGTCTTTGGACTTGTGGGGGAAACCGGAGCACCCGGAGGAAAGCCATGCGACTACGGGGAGAACATGCAAACTTCACACAGAAACGCCAACTGACCCAGTGGAGGCTCGAACCAGCGACCTTCTTGCTGTGAGGCAAACGTGCTACCCACTACGCCACCATGGCACTATTGTTCATTATTATTTCATGTTAGGTAAGACATTAACTAGCATCAAGTAATGTTTTTGTAAAGTGTGACCCATATTTTTTTTTGTTACCAATGATATTTCTTTTCAAAATGTAAAATAAAAATGATGATGCCATTTAAATGATGATGATGATGATGATTAATATTATTCAGTCCTTCATTAATTTTCTTTTTAGCTTAGTCCCTTTATTAATCAAGGGTTGCCACAGCGGAATGAACCACCAACTTATCCAGTATATGTTTTACGCAGCGGATGCCCTTCCGGCCGCAACTCAACACTGGGAAACACCTATACACTCTTGCATTCACACTCATACACTACAGCCAAGTTAGCTTACCCAATTCACCTATAGCACATGTCTTTGGAGGAAACCCAAGCGAACACGGGGAGAACATGCAAACTCCACACAGAAATGCCAACTGACCCAGCCGGGGCTCGAACCAGTGACCTTCTTGCTGTCAGGTGATTGTGCTACCCACTGCGCCACCGTGACGCCCAATTAATATTATTATTATTATCTGTATTATTATTATTATAATTACAGTATTATAATTTTAAGCATAAAATAACACAAATGGTGCTGTGTTTTCAAAAAAAAAAATTATATTAATGTTCCAAGCCGACGGGTGAAGTGTTGTGAAAGGACTAATTCTGTGAAGAATATATAAAAAATATATAATATAGATATAATTATAGACAAATAATACATACAGTATGTACAAATTATTTATAGTTATGTCTTTGGGTAAAACATAATTTGGTAACACTTTACAGTAAGGTTTAATGTATTTCAGGGTTCAACGCTAAGGATTTTTTCTACTGGCCCGATCGGGCCAGTGGTTCAGATTTTTACTTGCCCTGCCAAAATTTTCACTGGCCCCACCAAAAAAAAACAAAGTTAACAGCCGTTTCTTAGCCACATATTTTAATGA
>CAIGQQ010034734.1:6630451-6643186 GCA_903798035.1 Danio albolineatus | reverse complement strand
TATATATATATATATATATATATATATATATATATATTAGGGCTGTCCAAAAATTTATCGTGATTAATCACATCCAAAATAAAAGTTTGTTTTGACATAATATGTGTGCGTGTTATATATATTTATTATGTACATGTGATAAAAACTATATATAAAAAAGTTACATCAAAGTAGTTACATCATATTCAAATGTAAAATTTGTATCATACACATATATTTTTTATATATCTAAATATAAACCAACATTTTATCAAGTATATGCATGTGTGTATTTATATATTCATAATACAATATACACAGTACACACACAAATATTATGTTAAACTTTTATTTTGGATGTAATTAATCACGATTAATTTTTGGACAGCCCTAATATATATATGTTTTGTCATCACTCTAGATATTACACTATATTCACCAGCTCTAAAGTGACACTTGTGAAGTAGCAACGGTTTCTGCTGTTCTGAAGTCAGCTGCAGATGTGAATGAATATATATCATAAGTATATCATATGTATATATTAGGGCTGCACACTATATCATTTCAGCATTGATATCACAATGTGATTATTCGCAATAGTCCAGCCTGATCTCACGAGAAAACGTAAGTATTTTACGTTTTGGCAGTTTAGTGGCTAATTCGTACGAATTCGTACGAAAATGTACGATTTACAAAAGGAGGCGTGGCACCTAACCCCACCCCTAAACACAACCGTCATTGGTTGATGAGCAATTCGTACTGAATATTACGAATTACATCGTACGAATTCATTACGTTACGAATTGGCCGTGAGATAGCGTTGAATAGTCAAGTATACACAATGCTGAGTCTTGATTATAATTTACCATTTTGCAAGTATTTTTTGAGGTCTGTAACTATATGAGGGTTTTAAATACATTCAGGCATTAGAAATTGTACCGTTTGTAACTTTGACAAATTAATAACAATTCATTTTATTGTATTTTTCCATCAAACGAAGACTATGAGGTATAATTTTACATTTGATTTTTCAATTACTATAAAAAGAAAAAGGCTGTTTATTTAAATGGTATATTTTTATTTATTGAACTTATCTATGCTTGTAGATTGTTTCTTATATTTGATGCACTCCCTTAATCATCCCAATCTATCTAAAATGATCAATTTCTTTCAAATAGTTATTCAATAAATCTACAGAAATTGAATCCATATATGAAAGCTGCTGAAAATCTTATGAATGAATAAATTGCATTTTAAATGATAGTTAAATTGTTATTTTGAACTGCATAACAAGGGTTTTTTTTAAACAGATTTATTTTAATAAGAGAAGCATAACAATAAACAGCAACATCTATCTACATATTTTTACTAAACCATTTTAATACATGAAAAACGCCGCCAAACCCCATTTTATGATCAAATTGTGGAAGCATTCAGGAGTGAAATGCCTCAAACTGAAGCACAACCTCATAGACATTCTTCCTTCTTCAAAGCGGAACAATTCAAGCCAGCAGGCAAACAACCAGGCTAGTTTGGGATTGGGAATAGGGAGCAGGGTTTTGGGGAGGGAAGCAGCTGAAAACGCACCTTCCAGCCATCTCTGTTTTCGCTACGCTAGTTTCATATAGAAGCCGCTAGAAACAGACAGCATTTGAAGCATGTTTGGCCATTTCTCCCTGCTGATCGTCATGATGTCAGGCAAAATGAGAAGTCGCTTCAGAGATGGAGCATGTTATTACATTTTGATTAAAGATTACGAAAGACAATAGCATGCAGAGATGAATCGCTCACCATAAGAGGAGTAACAAGTAAAGAGGGCCGATTCATGTTGATTTCCATCAGTGAAATATCTACATACTACATACATATATAAAAAATTGCATCACTAGAGCAAATTGTACAACAAAAGACGTATAAACCAGATATCAGTGGGAATGGAGCACAGAATGTCACTGGGATTGCAGCATACTCCTCTAACCACAAAGGAGCTTTTTTTGGTCTCATTTTCTCTCAGCTATAACTCCTATGTTTCTATAGAGCCACTGTATTTATTTGAGTAAGGGTTTGAGTAAAATTACAATAACTGTTAGATCTGATAAAGGTCTGATAAAAAAAAAATCGAAATAAAAAAAAATATATATTGTCATTTTTAGGTTTGTATCGTCTTTTTTCCTCAGAAAGTGATTATCTGTCAGAATAATAAATGTTTTACCAAAAATAAATATTCTACCAAATATTGATTTTGCTAAGTGTAAGATGAATATGAAACCTCTAAAAACATGACACCTTCTTTCAGCGGGCGTGGGGGACATTTTAAAAGTGGGGGGAGGGGGTAGAGACAGCTGAATGAGATGAAAAAGTTTACGTTCATAGAATTATTAATCTGCTGTTTCTAAATGGTCTGTCTCTAAAAGTGAGGGGGGGCGTATCTCCCCGTCCCCCCAGTTGCTACGCCCCTGCCTTCTTTGTTATTTTATGCAAGAAAGATAATTCTTAGAACGCCATTTAGTTGTGGAATAAGTCTTTTACCTCAAGAAACCTCCTTTCCAACCTTTTTCATTTCCATTCATCAACTGCACATGCAAATATGGTTGATGTCACACTTGATGTCACTTCCTTATAAATAAAGTTAAATTATTAGCCAAAAATGAAGTTAAGTTGGTCTGTGTTTGGCAACCATTTACGTGAAATACATTCACTTGATGACCCAAAACTGATAATTTCCTCGCCATTTACACACAATGTGGATCTAAACATTTATGAATTTCTTTCTTCTGCTGAACACAACACAAGAAATTGTGAGGAATGTTGGAAAAAAACTGCCATTGATATCATCCAAAGAACGAAATATTTTTAAACATACATACTATTCTAGAAAATTACTGGTAAATTCCCATAAAGAGATCATGTGTAAACAGGCCCTTCTTTAACAATATTTAGGGCCCTATCACACATCCGGTGCAATAAGGCACAAGACATGTTTTGTGTTATTTGTTGCTGTTTTGAGACCAGCACAACACTATATTTCACATTTCTTGACACATTGATTAAATAGCAAATCCATTTGTGCCACTTTGTGAACTCATGGGCGTGCTGGTCTATAAAGGAGGTGTGTTAAGGCGCATTGTTGGTGCATTGCTATTTTGAGGAAGTGAAATAGACTGCACTGTTGACCGACTGAAAACAGGTCTAAAGTATAGTGCAGAGCACTTAAGCTGTAAGCCTATGCGTCCAAACGCTTACACATTGCTTAATACACACAGGATGAACACAGCAATACACAAATATCTTTACATTTCAAATGGGCCTTTTTTCAGTTTATTCATGACAGTTTGCTTTTGTATAATGTTATTATTACTAGTATTATTTATTATGTGAATATTAATATTTGTTTTAATAAAAAACAAGTTTAGATTTGTTTGCTTTGGACCATATGGGGCATAAGAACATGTTTGGGTATAACTAAGTTTTTTTGACCACACTTCTTATTATCGTTAATTTATTCATTTTCTGGAAATTAGAACTGAATTTAGAATAGTTTTGAAACAAATCTTTATGCTTAACAAACTAAATTAAATACGTAGGCTAATGAATGTCTTCAGTGGAGTGCGTACCACACAGTTTCCTTATGCACAAAAGTAAAGGAGTAAAATAAAGAGTATAAGTAAAGACAAGAATGTATAAAGAAAGTAAAGAGGCCGAATGGAGGAGGCTCGTTCTTTATCCTCACACTGCAGATGGTTTGTTTAACTGTTTTCTCGATAGTAAAGCATTCAGTTTTTCCACTTACAAAGTCCGTCATGTAAATAGCAAATGCGCCACATTCGCAATGCAACTGACTTTTAAACGAAATGGGAGATGAGACTGATTGGTTTAACGCATGATATGCTATAAACACTCCCATAACTAGGGCCAGATGGAATCTGCGGACATTTTTTGTTATTTCTGCGCAGAACTTTGTTAAAAATCTGCAGATTTCAGCAGAATGATTTTGGGAGTATCATAACTAAAACCTTATTATATGAAATAAAAAATAATACCTATTTAACTTTTATGTAATATTTACAATGCAAATCCAATTAGATACACTTTATTTGGTAAACAAAGCAAGTCTCTCATATAAAATGTCTGCTAAAAGACAGAAAATATTACTTTACAAACTGTATTGTAAAAAATCATAAGAATATTTTCACATTAGTCAATATTATTACTGAAATTAATTTAAAAACGGAATAAATATAAATTTAACATGTAAATTAACCAAAATTAATGCTGGGCTAAAAATCTGCGGAAATCAGCGGAACTACCCATAACTCATCAAATGAATAAGCATAACCCTGTTATGATGCAGAGCATATTTTCTGTCCTTAAAAGAGCAAAAGTGGATTCGAACATGCCTTTAACGCTTTTGCGCCATGTGCTTTAGACTTTGCACCTAGATCGTTAAATAGAGCCCTTAAAGTTCATTCCATCGTTTTTCCAGAATGAGAAGCTGTAACATTACCAGTAAATTCCAAGAATTCTTCTCTGTGTGAAAATTCACAGTATACGCATATCAATTCAGAACAAACTAACATGAGACATCCACTCCATGCCAATCAAAACGTTTTTGTTGACGCTTTCTTATGTGCACGGTTGATGAAAATAAAAGCCAACAAATCCTTTGTTGAGACATGTTTAGCTGCAGCTTGTTAATCAGACGTTTCTATGTTCCTTCTTCATACTCAAAAAACTTAATCAATAAAATATTTGTGATAAACTGTTGTAGTGGTGACACGGTGGCTCAGTGGTTAGCACTGTTGCTTCACAGCAAGAAGGTCACTAGTTCGAGTCCGGGCTGGGTCAGTTGGCATTTCTGTGTGGAGTTTGCAAGGTCTCTCCATGTTCCTATGGGTTCTGCAGTTTCCTCCAAAGTCTAAAGATATGTGATATAGGTGAATTGAATAAACTAAATTGTGTCACACCTCCGGTTTGATCACGTTGCCTTTTTTTTGGCCGTAGTGTATGTGTGTGAATGAGTCTGAATTGCAGCTGGAAGGGCATCTGCTGCATAAAACATATGCTGGATAATTGGCAGTTCATTCCACTGTGGCAACACCTTATGAATAAAGGTGCTAAGCCGGAACTGCTGTCAGTCTATCTCTGCGTTCAGCTGTGTGATGTGCGTGGACACAAAGTGCGATTTGCCAACTGGTGAGTCAGATTTCGGTAAAACACTGGTATTCTTTCATATCAAGGAGGGCTCACAAACAGCAGCACATCCTCAAACAAACCTCTCGACATGTGAAAGAGTTCGTCCACACCAAAAGTGGAGTTGTTCACACCACTTTTCCATAGAATTGTCCAAGTGCGTCGCCCAGACCTATGTGTAGCATATGTGTTTATGAGCTCCAGGTAGCGCCTCGACGACATTTAGTTATTACTGACAAATAGTGACATATAGATGACATATAGTTAGTATTTTAGTTTTTCTGAGACAAAAGCAGCTGCATGAATGAGAAAGTTTGAAATAAAAACTAAACCTTCAACATAAAGACAGATTAGAGGTCAGTTCTGGTTAATAATGTCAAAATTTACTGTTAATGGTGCTTTACCGGAAAATTACAGCACATTTTATGAATTACCAATAAAATTGTTCCACTAATTTAATAGATATTTACTGGTATTGCTGTGTGAAAGGGGCTAAAGTCAGTTTTTTTTCATTCATTCATTTTCTTGTCGGCTTAGTCCCTTTATTAATCTGGGGTCGCCACAGCCGAATGAACCACCAACTTATCCAGCATATTTTTTACGCAGCGGATGCCCATCCAGCCGCAACCCATCCCTGGGAAACATCCATACACACACATTCACACTCATACACTATGGACAATTTAGCCTACCCAATTCACCTATACCACATGTCTTTGGACTGGTGGGGGAAACCGGAGGAAACCCACACAACCACGAGGAGAACATGCAAATTCCACACAGAAATGCCAACTGACCCAGCCGGGGCTCGAACCAGCGACCTTCTTGCTGTGAGGCGAACGTGCCACCGTGGCGCCCAGTTTTTCTTCAATATTCTTTAATATATCTTCCTTATAGAAGAAGAAAGAAACTCAAAACAGCTTTGAAACAAGCAGAGTATGACTATCATGACAGAATTCTCGTTTTTAATTAAACTATCACTTTAAAATGTGTTTTGGTAATTAACTAAGTTCCCTAATGGCCATAGAAATATGCAGCTCCCATGGCCAAACCAGCAAAAAACCACTGCTTAAAATGACAATTTTTTTTGACAATTAAATGAAATTAAACGACAATTAATTTCAAAGAAACATCTTAAGTAGCTCACAGAATAAAACACAAATTACGGTCTACTCAAAAACATAACTATAAATCATAAATCCACAGAAACTGAGAGATTTCAAGCGGTCTCTTTATTTTTTTTCCTCAGCCTGTCTCATGTTGACCCCACTGTTGATTCTGTGTGCCAAAGATCTAATGCAGGAGAGGTACTCTTTTGTGAAGACCAAGGATTAAAATAAGATTAAGTCGATCCCAGCCAACAAATCTTGTCTCGCATTGTGCCACAAGTTCTCAACACCAGATTAAACGTCAAAGCCAAGTTATAATATTGTCCCTAATGTGCTGAAAACCAACTGGCAACATTCCCACGAGTGCCCTTAGCAAAAAGAAATGATGATAATTACATCTGGACGTACGTGTGGACATGGAAACTCAGCCGCTTGACTGCCAAATGCCAAACAATGGCCAAAACGAATAATAACGACTGAATGTGGAGAAGCTATTAAAATGCTGCCTTGGCGGCTCTGATATCCGAAGGACACTTTCTTATTTTTTTGAATACATTTTTAATAAATGAAGTCAAATTCGCATTAGATTGCGGCTAACTACCACTTACCACACTCTCCCTCACACACGTCCGCATACTCTCACATGCATGCACAATATTATCTCAACATCTGCTATTTCAAATGAACACTGTATCTCCTGTGTCAAAATTAGCCATTCAAAACCGGCAAAAATACATCAAATAATTCACTAGGGACCTCAGCTTCCCCAAGCCATCTGTGCTCCAGTCCAAACCATCAGACAGCTAATAGTTATGGTTATTGCAGTGTTACCTCTCAAAGGACGAATTTAAAGTTTCCATTTGAATGTACATCATGTTCAGATTCCACTCACCTAAGAAGCTTTAAGCGGGATAATAACAATACGCTCCTCTCAGCGTGACTCACAAAATGTGTCTTAATTTAGAGTTGGAATTGATATTAATTGTCTATTTTATGTTTCGTTAATTATTTTACAAACAAGTCATGGAGTAGTGCATTTTGTTGAGCCATTTTCTCCAATAACTCTAACATTTGTTGAAATTATTTATCATTACTCATCAATCATGAGGATTTAGCAATGAATCATGATTGTTATCACTTGTCTGAAGGTATTTAAATGAGTTATCATTTCCCGTGGGGGGGGGGGGGGGGGGGGGGGGGGTTTTTGGTTTTTTGGTGGCTTTAATCTTGTTTTCTCTCACAAAACAAATTGAAATAAATAAATAATACAGTAATAAAAATTTAAGGTGCAGTAGGTGATCTGCCAAAATGCTAACGGTTAGCATATTATCTTTGGACGGCAGGGGAGGGACTGTGTTTCAAAGCCACGACACGACAGCAGACAACCCACTAGTTCATGTCATCAGCTAGAAATGTAGTTAGTGGTTAGCCGGCAGTGTGCAGGAATTACACTTGTTACTAAGCCACACTTAGATGCTATTTCAGAGTGAATATTCAGAGTAGCGTGGTAAACAATATAGGGAGGCTGTCATTGATCAAAAATGAACCAATGTGAATATAAAAGAAACTTCAGCTCAGTGAAGCAGGCTAGGCCGAATAGTGCTATTTACTTCTGTTTTGTTGTTAAACTAAATAAAAGTCTACATTATTGATGGTGTAAAAAGACCTTATGAAACTGAAAATAGTCACATCAATCTTTCACCGGGAGATTTCAGTGGCTGAACAACACTTCTGTGCATATAACCCATTTGTAACACAACACAATCTACGTCAGCTTTGGCGTACTAAAATAGTTTTAAAACACATTACCTGTCATACTATAACAGAAATACTTCAGCCATGGTGTTGTCCTTCCTCTAGTGTGCAAAAGTAAGTCCAATATTGATTCAGGATTTTAAAAAGTTTCAATTCAGCATTTGATTTTACTGCGACTGTCACTATCTCGCATGCAGACGTGCACGCGAACAGAGATGCGCAGAGGCCCAAATCTACACTTGTTGACAGACAGTTTGGGCTACAGTACAGGAATTATGGGAGATGTCGGCCTGACAATATTTAATAGGATGAACTTTTTTTAGTTTTATGCCTTACCCTGAATATAAAAGTACATATAAATACATTTAGATCATTTACTTTAATCGGTACTATTGGACTGTGAAGAGTCTTTTAACCTGCACAACAAAAAAAAAATTCTGAAGACAATAATCTACTGCACCTTTAAGGCTGGATCAAATATTGTCAGATATTTGTTGGTAAATGTTTTGATATCTGTTGGTAAAGTATTTGATTTAAATAAAAAAATGGTGCATCAGATTTTCATAAACAGCCTAGGCAGTTACACTTTAATAACAGAATTTTAAAAAAACTTAATGAACAGAAGATGTCGCTACGGTGGCGTAGTGGGTAGCACGATCACCTCGGAGCGAGAAGGTCGCTGGTTCGAGCCTCGGCTGGGTCAGTTGGCATTTCTGTGTGGAGTTTGCATGTTCTCCCCGTGGTTGCGTGGGTTTCCTCCGGGTGCTCCGGTTTCCCCCACAGTCCAAAGACATGCGGTACAGGTGAATTGGGTAAGCTAAATTGTCCATAGTGTATGTGTGTGAATGAGAATGTATGAATGTGTTTCCCAGAGATGGGTTGTGGCTGGAAGGGCATCCGCTGCGTAAAACAAATGCCGGATAAGCTGGCGGTTCATTCCGCTGTGGCAACCCCGGATTAATAAAGGGACTAAGCCGAAAAGAAAATGAATGAATAAATGAATATTTGGCTTGTTTCCACTAAGCAGCATGGTTTGGTACAGTACAGTATGCATTTATGTCCATTTAAATTGTCAAAGGTACCAAAAAACAAACCGTACCACTTTCCAAAGGGTGCCTAGCATTACAGAGCAGTACCAAAAGGGTGGAGCTAGACTCGCTGCTGAACGCTATTGGTTGACATCACCAATGCAAGCTACAAAGGGAATAACAACACAGAAAGTCCCATTTTTAATTACACCGCAAATACATGACACCTTAATTGTTGTTTAGGAGGGCATCTAAAAAAGCATTCACTTGCCGCATATCTATATTGAAAAAATAATGAACTTGAGTTCACAAAAGACAAGACATGTTAATGTTCTGTATGGATGCATTCTTCGCAACTTTCTGTCGAACATTACATCTACCAAAAGGGTAGAGTTTGCAGTGGAGAGGTAAGCCTGATCAAGGTGACCCGTACCAAAACGTACAACTGTACTGAACTGAACCATACTGCTCAGTGGAAATGAGGCATTAGACAGGCTTCTAATTGCCTTTTAATACGATTCATCACACAAAGAATGCTTTTGGAAACACTCGCACACTACTTTTGCTTTGTTCCACAGAAGAAATTAGTCTTACAGGTTTGGAACGATGTGAGGGTGAGAAACCAATGACTGAATTTTTAATTTTGGGTGAACTCTCCTATTATGTGATAAATTTATGTAGCAGAAAGGCACTCTCCAACTGGCACAATACTACAAGCCTTTCTCACAATGTGTGAACGATGGCAAGCATTGTGGGTCTGCTCTTATAACGAAAACATATTCTCAGCTCAGCGCAGCACTTAAATAATGGCAGTTTGACTACTTTGCTTTTACCACAATTTCATTAATGGCCTTTTAAAGACTCTCCGGCTGTTTAAGAGGCACCAAACACCTTTAACACATCAGACAATTGGCAACAAAGAAAAGTTGGGTGATCTGAAAGTTTAAAGAAGTGAGCTATTACGAATTAGACGGCATTGTTCATGTTGGTTGGGCTTTGACAGCTGCAATTAAAACGCTCGTGTTCTTGAAGGAAACCAAGCGCCGCCGCCTCTCAAGAGGCAACAGCTTTCATTTCATAAATAAGCTCACTTCCTGTCAGCTAATATTGTGTCATAATGCCAATCCTCTCTGGTTCTGACAAATGGAAAATGCAACATTACGAGACCTATTAAGCGGCACGAAAACAAAGCGAGATATGCGGAGCATGAAAAAATGTTTGGAAGAAATGGCGAGCATCTTAGCAGCTGACAGTCTGTGATGATGGTGTGGCATTCCCAGTCTGAGCAGAGCTTCCAGTCTGCCAAGAATGCAGAGGCAAAAGCTGTTGAGATGATTGATGACACGCCTCCACTGGCCCTCTCTTCCCTGCTGACATGCACTCACAACCCAACACTTTTCACCACTAATTGGACAATCTTGCAAATTCCTTCTCAGAGACTGTGGTCCACTAAATTAGCCACTGATAACTGCTCAGAATTGGTTCAATTTACCATCGTCCAGAACTGTCGTGCTGGTAAGGTGTCACTCACACTGTGGAGGTTGTTGAATAAACCTGTCAGGCACGAGTTTGTTTCTCATTAGTTTTCCCCATTTTGATGTTTTGATCAAGCTTGCGTGTGACAGTTAATTTAAAGTCTAGTTAGGTAAAACTTTGCTTGAAATGGAGAAATCGACGTTTCTGTTGCTAATGAGTCCCGAAGGACAAACATCACATGATGGTCACAAATGGGGCATCACATGATCTACATTCGCTTGTTTGATTAGCACGCTAGCCGTGTTTTTTAACGAAGACGATCAAAGTTGTGTTATATATGGAGTGATCAGCTAAACGTAGCAGTCTCATTCTCATTTGATCTAGCATTGTCAGCGAGATACTGCCATGTGCTTTTCACAGAAACTAACAAAGTAAAACTTCAACCTCCATTAAGCTGGGAATCTGGGTCTGTTATGTAACCACAAATGTGGTCAATGGCCATTCAAAATTGTGAGAGCTTCCAGACTCAGTGTGAAACGTTGCCAAAATTCTTGGCAGAAACTTAAACTTGAGATATTTGAAGTATTTAAAAACAAGTTCTACTAATCAGAGACATATAAACTCTACTAGACCTCTAAGAAGCTTTACAGGCACAATTGTTAAAGTATTGTGCTAGAAACAACATAATTATGGGTTCACAGGAAACACGCTGATAAAGTGTTTACCTTAAACACGTTGAAAATAGCACTGGGGAAGAAAAACGACCGCAAAATATAATTAATCCACTGGAATAATAAGCTGGTTAAATCAGATATTGTTCAACTGTATGGTTCCAAACATCAAACTAAAACCATCACTACACAATTTGGTAGATGAAAAAGGATCTGTTAAATAAATAATCCATACAAAAGGACCCAATCATCCAGAATATTACTTTTTTCCCCATTTTACAAAGGAAACTGCAATCAACGTTGCCTTACATCAAGTAATATTTGATTTCTTTGTTGGCCAACACAGTGATACGTCACATTAAGCTCTCAGAGGGGGAAAGAAAGCCTAAATGCTATTGATCTGCTTCACTGCTTTGTATTCCATTCACTAATAATTACCAATGCAGTCCCTCCAATTACCCAGCTCTACTTAACATTTACAGCCACGTGCAATCCACACACATTGATTCATTATGCAAATGACAGGGACTAATTTAAGGCTTGCTTACATGACTCCATTTAAAAACCTGCAGCCATGGCAATGCACTGTGCACAAATGAATTGAGACACAGATTCCATTTAGTGCTGAACAGAGATTATTAGACACATTGAAGCCATTTGTCAATAATTAGATAAAAAGCTGGATGGATGGACAGACCACCAGTATATATATGGTCACACTTTACAATTAATGCATTTACTAACATGAACAAACAATGAACAGTACATTTACTACAGTATTTGTTCATGTTAGTTAACCTTAGTTAATGAAATTCAGCTGTTCATTGTTAGTTTATGTTAACTCACGGTGCATTAACTAATGTTATTAAACGTGGACTTGGATGTTAATAATGCATTAGAAAATGTTCAATTATGATTAATAAATGCTGTACAAGTGTTTTTCATGATTAGTTCTTGTTAGTAAATGCACTAACTAATGAATCTTATTGTAAAGTGTTACCATATCATAAAACCAAGGAGATGATGATAATTAGCAGAAATAAACTACTTTTTACTCAAGGGTTGAAACCTCTGGTCCACGCAGAACATGAAATAGAAACAGTTGGATGTTTAAAATATTTAGGAACATTTATTAATAGTGGATTGACATTTGCTGGAAATGTAGCTTGTATTTTTAAAAAGCAATGCAGAGATTATATCTTATTAGAAGGCTACAACAATTTGGTGTGAGTCGAGATATTCTGGAGATGGTATACAATAATTTGGATGAAAGTGTGGTGAGGTTTAACATGATTGCATGGTATGGACTGTTGCCAATTAAGGAAAAGCAAAAACTGTTTTGAGTAGTAAAAATTACCAGAGCAATTGTAGGTAACGCACAAAGACAACCAAAAAAAATGTATTTAATGAGTATTAAACAGAAAGTGCATGTCATTATTGAAGATTAATCCCATCCCTTAAATATAAAGTTTCAGCTCCTTCCATCAACAAGGCGTTTTATGCAACCTCAAGTAAAGAAAAATGTGT
>CAIGQQ010034734.1:6608122-6630351 GCA_903798035.1 Danio albolineatus | reverse complement strand
TATATATATATATATATATATATATATATATAGTGCTGGGCAAAGACTCATCATGATTATATGTGTGTGTATTATAAATACACATACATATATTATGTCAAAACAAACTTATATAAGTATAAATATAACCTTTATATACTGTATGTATGTATGTATGGTTGCTAACAAATAACTCTTTTACTGAATGATACTGGATAATTAATTTAAAGAACTAATTCATACAGTAATGAAACAAGTTAATTTTACTGAAAAGGTTGGGTCTTTCCACTAAGATTTCTCTTAGGAGCACTTGTACACCTAATTGATAAAAATTTGGAGGATACTCAAAAAATTCAGGAGCACAGCCAATTATTTTTTTTTCTTACTGAAATAATTGTACTATATATTTAGGAGGCTACTGGCAAGATGCCACCAATAACATGTCAGTCTGGCCACTAACTGAGGGCAAGTATACATACAAATGAAGGAAAGTATTGACAAAAAATCATCTGTAGTCCAATAGAAACAAACCAACAACAAAAACATAATTAAGGTTTAAGTTGTATTAAAAATGTACTCTTTTTAACATAAATTCAGAAAACCTCATAATATGAATAGTATACATTTGCAAGCTCGTAATATATATTCAACAACGTGATTAGACAGCTAGACAGATATATAGACAGACAGACAGATTTCAAATGTTCTCAGAGAGGACTTTATTGTACCCAGCTGAAACTCAATACTTAGCCATATAGTATGGAGCAAATGACAAATGAGCCTTCAATATTACCAGTGAATGTGCCGAGGACTGATGATAGGATTACTGTTAAGGTGAACGGCGCAGGCCTGTGTGCTCTCCAGTTTGAGAGTAGAGTGGGTGTCTAGCACCTGGGGGACAAAGAAGCTTATCTGGTATCTACTGAGCCTGCTTCATCAAAAGCCATGAAAATCAGTGACAGGTTGAGGAGAAAGGAGGTTAAATCTACTTGAAAGGCACTACTGTTTTTTCAGAAGCGCTTCAGGTATAATTGCTTTGAAGATAACCATTATCTAGTGGCAATGATTATTTACTGCATATTTTATCCTGAGACTCGTGACCTCCCCCACAACTGGGAAAAAGGGGCTTCTTTAGGAATATTCTGTTAAATGCTGCAATTGCATTTATTAAGAACAAAATTATTAAAAGGAAAGTTTACCCAAAAATGTAAATTTACTCATCCTCACATGGTTTCAAATTAGGGCTGCACGATATTGAAATTTCTTTTAAATTGCAATGTTTTTTTTAATATTGAGATGTATTGCAATATAAATACAATTTTACAAGATGACTTAAATAGCTCTATTTAAAAAATCAATCATTTACATTTATTGGGATGATTTTGTTGGGGACTGTAAAATAAATATATTTTTAGGTAAGATAATATATACATATAAAAAAACTAATTATAGACCATTTCAATGTGGTGATGTCATTGGCCCATGAACATTTCATGCTTATCAAACTATTTCATAACTGTAAAAAGAGGTAATTCAATCTAAGGTTGGGCGATGTCGACCAATTTGACATCGGACGATGTCTAATGTGAAACATCGCGATGGACAATGGTTGTCATAGGTGGCGGTGAATTAATTATTTATGAATAATTCATTAATTCATAACAAATTGATTATTTGTAGCCTATCGTTTCAACTACCTGCCCTGTGTGGTCTTTGTTTTACCCATAACCAAATCATTAATAAATTAAGATAAGTTACAAACAAATGACCACCTGTGAATCACTTTTTTCCGTGGGACTTTGGCATGAATGGCCAGATTGATCTGTGTCATTATAATGGCGTCGACAATTTGGTTGGTAAAAAGATGCACAACCAACAGGAACCAAACAACAGTATCTGAAGTTTACGCTAACATTAAGTGTAAGCGTTAAAGTGAAAGATTGAAGCAGTGTATTGACGCTGTGACGCGTTACCTGATAGATTCAAAAGGCCGAATTAAATATCATGTTTGACAACTACAGTGAGACGCGATCCAGTGGTACATCCTTGATAAGCTGTCCGACGTGCACTGCTCTCTTAAGCTCAGAGGAGCGCATGACAGTGGCTGTTTCTCAATTCCAAGAACGCAGAGAACGGACTTGTGTTCTTGTGGAGAGCGGTCTTGCCAGGTCACATCGAAAGAACGAACTTAGGAGACCCCAAGGAGAGAGAACGCGTCCTCTGAGAAATGAGATTCTGCGTTCTTCCTGATGGTCACATGACCCTCGCACGTCTTTAACCACAAATTATTTTCATTACAGCATTCATACAACGATTTATTGTTTTCCCTCGTTGCACAATATATGCTATACATAAAGACTTTACAAATATATGTTTCACAATACAAATAAAACAGATTTTAATAAGAATTTCAGCAAATAAACACTTTTAATGTGTTTATACCTTTAATAAGATTTTTCACGTTAATGTTTACCTTCACTTTCTCATTTAGGGAAACTCCTGAGGTAAATAAGTATACCTCTGAACTTTAATAATAAATCTATATAAAAATGCTGCGCTTCCCACCTCCAGTCGCAATGACTTCTGGGACTTCTAGAGCGAGTTCAGTGCTCAAGTCTGCATTGGTGTGTCCTCGTTATCAAGAACACATCTGGGAACTTTCACGTGTCCTCCGTTCTTGCGGTCTTGAGTATTGGAACTGAACTCCGGCGGATGATGATGACGTCATACGAGAACGCAAGACCGCTGAAGAACGCATATTGAAAAACAGCCAGTGAGTGTGTGTGTGTGTGTGTGTGTGTGTGTGTGTGTGTTCACGTCATGTGCGTTTTCAGCAGAGAGAGGGCTGAAATGCTAGATGAAACACCAGTGTGGATGTTGATCGTTTTCGTTCTAAAATGGCATTTTAAAACTAAGATGTATTAATGTAAACGAGGAAGTGTGTATTTTTCGCGAGCGGGTTAGCGATGGGGGGCGGGGCAGAGGATCATCGATGCCTTTCTGCATCGTGATGTCTATCGGCCATCGGCGGTGGACCCATCTATTGACTCAACCCTAATACAATCATAACTTAACGTTAAAACAGCTTTCGTAACATTATTTGTCCATATGGGGCTCTTTTCAGATTCTGGGAAGCGATAAAAATTAAAAATGTAAAACTGGAAATACGTTGGGACCGTTGTTATTGTTTACATCCCTCACAATGGTCTATAAGTCGTAAATAAACACAATGGAGCACATATTAATGTGAAATAAAGAGTGCTTTATGGTTTTCAAAAATGTAAAATAACGTTGCATTCATCATATAAATTATTCAATAAAATGAATTTTTTATTAAACTTCTTTGTGCACTGATAAAATGGTTTAAACTCTTAAAATGCTCTCAAAGCCAAAGGCCTTAAAAATACTTTTCAGTTGATAAACTTTCACTCAGTTATTATTAAATTCTGCAGTGTCTCCACAATCCTCATGTGTTTTGACCTGTGGTTTCTGGTCAAATATAATTTCAACTAGGGCTGCACAATATTGGAAAAATCTGACATTGCGATATTTTATTTTTCTGCAATATATTGTACCTACAATTTCACCAAATGATTAAATAGCACTATTTGGAAAGAATTTATAGTCACGCTATATTTTAACGTTCACTTCTTGCAATCAGTAAACCATTGACTTTTGCTTAACTCCTAATTTGCTCCTTACTAATAGATATTAAGGTGCAGGTATTGGGTTAGGGATGTAGAATAGGATCATGCAGAATATTTAGTTAATGAGTATTAATAAGCAGACAGTATCTCAATAACATGCATGCTAGTAAGCAATTATTTAATTAATAGTGAGAATTGGTCCCTAAAGTGTTATCAAATGTAGGGAAATGAATGGTGCATGTAATAAACAAATTAAAGCATACTGTAGATAAGTAGAATAAAGATAAGATAAAAGTGAATTAAGCAGTGCATCATTTGTGGTTTTGTAGATGTAAAAATTACAATGCAACATCTTTATTTTAAAAATGCAAAAGTGCAATAAAATTATTCTTTATTCTTCTTCTTCTATACATCTAATTAGCAAAGAGTCTTTTGCCTGAATACTTTAATCTCTCTCAGGCCTTAAAAACATGCAAACTATAAAATTTCACTCCGCTGTGGTTAAACTCTATACGAATATGACTATTGCAGACGTATAAATTGCAATGTCGATGCTCAAAAGATATATTGTGCAGCCCTAATCAACTCAACATTGCATATCCTGCATTATGACTATTGTGGAAACACACATTGCGATATTAATGCTCAAATAATATATTGAGCAGCCCTACTTCAAACCTTTATTAGTTTCTTTTTATCTGTAGCACACAAAATAAAATACTTTGAAGAAAGCTGAAAACATCTAACGACTGCTTTAGTAGAAAAAACAGTACTGAAGCCAATGGCCAACATTTTTCAAAATATCTTCTTTTGTGTTTAACAGAATAAAGAAACTCAAACCAGTTTGAAATAAGGTGAGCAAATGATGGCAGAAATTACATTTTTAGTTGTACTGTCCCTTTAACAGAACAACTGTAGCGTAAAATAAATAAATAACAGACCACTTGAAAAGTGTAATCTGCTGATGGCATTTGTTTTATAGCAGTTTTTAGCATACAGTAGCGATGCCATGTTGTCAGACATGTTTGCAATTATTTTTTAGAAAAATATATATAATTTCACAAGAGTTGATAAATGAATATTTGGTGTAATAATCATTTTATGAAAAAGAAAATGCTCTAAATGTCAATATTATTTCTTATTTATATACATATTTACACATTTATTATATACATAATATATATTGAGTTCTAGAGCTGTCTCATTAATCGAAACATAATCGAAATCAACATTCAGAACCAATAATCAATACTAATCACTCAATCATTTATTTTCTTTTTGGCTTAGTCCCATTATTAATGTGAGGTCACCACAGCGGAATGAACCGCCACCTTATTCAGCATATGTTTTACGCAGAGGATGCCCTTCCAGCTGCAACCCATCTCTGGGAAACATCCATACACACTCATTTACACTCATAGACTACGGACAATTGAGCCAACCTAATTCACCTGTACCACGTCTTTAGACTTGTAGGGGAAACCGGAGCACCCGGAGGAAACCCACGCAACCACGGGGAGAACATGCAAACTCCACACAAAAATGCCAACTGACCCATCCAAGGCCCGAACCAGCAACCTTCTTGCTGTGAGGTGACAGTGCTACCCACTACGCTGCCATCGCTCCCTCGATGCTAATCGATATAATCAATAATCATACTTCCTTTACCATGTGTGGATTCACGTGACCCTGCTGTTTGTTACTATTGTGTTACTTTGCACTACATTGACAACTGACGAAGCTGCGCCAGAGATGTCTTGAGATGGCATACTTTCATTTACATTAAAAACAAAATGTATTAAAACATTTGTTGACTGTAGATGCAAGAAACGCACTGTTTAAAGTATATTTACAGGATATGCAATAGTTCTTTTATTTAGAAGAGATACAGCTTATTTTATACTTAATATGAAAAACATTGAAAATAGTGTATTTTGTTTCCAAAAGCCAAGTTATTTATTTTCACTTTTTTATAAGAAAAAAGTGACTTGGTTTTAGGCAATGTGTGTTTTAACTTCAGTTGTTCAATGTTGATGTTCAATTAATATTCACAGATAGTAGATAGTGTGTGTTTCCTTCAGCTATTTTAAAATCAAGCAATGCAGCCTTCATTCAGAAATCTCTCACATGTAATATGTGAGCATATTTACAGTACAAAAGCTGTCATCGAACTGCGAGGGCAAACAAAATAAAAAAATAATCAATCATTAATCGTAATCGAGTTAAAATGTTCAATTAATCAAGATTTTGATTTTAGGCCAAATCGCCCAGCCTTATTGCGTACACGCAAACCCCCACACACACAAACATTCACATACACATGCACCTTTGCTTTTACTCTTTCACAAGGTAACATCTGAACTACATTCTTTCATTCACTGTATACATTCCAGCAGTGGCTTTCAAACAGAAAAAGTGCAATATTACATCTTGCCTTCTGGTATTCACGGCTGGTAAATGTCAGATACCTAATGTTAAGTTGCTGGTTTCTAATAGCTTTCTGTGTCCCCTTTAATATCCGTGGCTATCTATACATTTACAAGAGCAGTATGTAATACAACACAGAATTTACTTTGAGTTAATTGATGGCACACTAAATACTAGATCTCATAATATAAAGTTAAAGTCAGAATTATTATGAGATTAAATTTTGAATTTGAATTTGTTTTTCTTTTTTAAATATTTCCCAAATGATGTTTTGAAGAGCAAGGAAATTTTCACAGTATGTCTGATAATATTTTTTCTTCTGGGGAAAGTCTTATTTGTTTTATTTCGGCTTGAATAAAAGCAGTTTTAAATTTTTTTAAACCCATTTTAAGCTCAAGATTATTAGCCCCATTATGCTATATATTTTTAACTGTCTACAGAACAAACCATCATTATACAATACCTTGCCTAATTACACTGCCTAGTTAACCTAATTAGCCTAGTTAAGCCTTTAAATGTCACTTTAAGCTGTATAGAAGTGTCTTGAAAAATATCTAGTTGAATATTATGTACTGTCATCAAGGCAAATATAAAAAAAATCAGTTATTAAAGATGAGTAGGGCCAGACAGAATCTGCGGACATTTTTTGCCATTTCTGCAGATAATTTTTGTTAAAAAAGTATCAAAGGGAGTGTCCGGCAGCTAGCTCTCTGCAACTCTCACATGGTTGCCCACTGAAGCTACGCAGTGCTGCGCCCGGTCAGTACCTGGATGGGAGACCACATGGGAAAGCTTGGTTGCTGCCGCAAGTGGTGTTAGTGAGGGGGGCGCGCAACCTGCGGTCTGTGTGGGTCCTAATGCCCTGGTATAGCGAAGGGGACTCTGTACTGCTCAGTGAGTGCCATCTTCCTGATGAGACGTTAAACCGAGGTCCTGACTCTCTGTGGTCATTAAAAATCCCAGGATGTTGTTCGATAAAGAGTAGGGGTGTAACCCCGGCATCCTGGCCAGATCTGCCCACTGGCCTCTGTCAATCATGGCCTCCTAACATCCCCATACCATAATTGGCTTCTTCACTCCTCTCCTCTCCACCAATCAGCTGGTGTGTGGTGTGCGGTCTGTCTAGAAAAGCGCTATATAAATGTAAGGAATTATTATTATTATTATTATTATTACTATTATTATTATTATTATTATAACTAAAACCTTAATGTATAAAATAAAAAATAATAACTTTTTAACTAATGTTTGCAATGCAACTTCAATTAGATCCACTTTATTTGGTAAACAAAGCAAGTATCTCATATAGTACACATTTACTAAAAGGCAGAAAATATTACTTTACAAACTGTATTGTAAATAAATCAGATAAATATTTTCATTTTAGTCAATATTATTACTGAAAATATTTTTAAAACAGAATAACTATTAATTTACACACATTTACACAAGTAAATAAACAGAATCAACGATGGGCTAAAAATCTGCGGATTTCTGCGTGCGCAGATTCCGTGTGGGCCTATCAGTTATTAAAACTACTATGTTTAGAATTGTGTTGAAAAAAAATCTCTCCTTTAAACACAAATTGGGGAAAAAATTAACAGGGGGGCTAATAGTTCTGACCTTAACTGTATAAGCATAAGTTATTCGATAAGAAAGCATAGCCATTATATTACTAAGCTATCTGTATGCTATACGCTGCAGCCAAACAGCAAATATTAAACAAGGGATCGCTGGCACAAAGTCAAGAACCATTTAAAAAGGATCACAGTATTTCTTATAATTAATGCTCTTCAGCATGATAGCCCATCACTGCCAAGGATAAAAAAAGATTAGACACACTCGAAAAAGTCAAATCTTCAGTACCTACGTTATTCATTTTGTGAGCATTTTGCATTTAAAATTCAAAAGATGTTTGTTTTTTTCTTATGGGATTGTTGATGCTGACACAACAGATGCTATCCCTCTGAAATAACTACTGTACATCAGCAAAATAACAATGATGCTACCATACCCACTAAATATTTTACAGAGCAGAGGACAGTTGCTGTTCGGGTCAACAATAAAACAGAGGAGATAAAACAGAGGAGAAAATCTCACACTAGAATCCTTCCGATTAATCAGCACTGAGAGTAAAAGGCGTGGTCTGAGGAGAAAAGGAGGTTTCCGCCCAGCGTATCATGATGCTGGTGAGGGACATGTTTCAAGAACAGGCACCAAGCGTTTCGCAAGACCACATACTGACATTCTCTGGGCATCTGGGACAGTCATGACAACCCCATTCACAGTACACAATAGCCTCCTATTACAATTTTTTACCCAATTCTGAGATACAATAATGCTGTCACGTTGAAATGAATTGCAGTAAGTGCATTCACTTCTGAAAACGTAGCAACAATACAAAAATAAAAACATTCTAGGGTGTATTTTAGGCAAAGCGGGAATAAGAAAAGATAACAATCAAGGCTTCCTGGAAAACTGATGTTTGAACAGACTGTTATTACAGATTGCTAGTGGTTGAAGTAGAGCCTCATTTAAGCCACACAAACAATTGTGTGAGGAGGGGGTGAACAGACTAACCATGTATAGCCTAATTGTTTTTTCAAAGCTCAACTCGAAAACATGAGTGACGTCGTAATGAAGGGTGTATTTCAAGCGGTGACACAATAACACAGATTGATACGCTAATATAACAACCTTTACCCAAGTACTGAAATACCTCACATACAGTAAACAACCAGGCATTTGAGAAAACATGGGGTTAAACATTGGTTTATAGGTGCTCTTCACTGATGCGGCTGCTGGTGAACGATTTTTTTTTTCAGTCGGATCTTTTCAATGAATCACTTGAACCAATTCAATAAAAAGGACTTGATCGATTAGTTCACGAATCAGTCTGAATCACTCCGAGCAGTTCTCGAGCCACTGACTCTTTGAACAGAGAATCGTCTCATAAAGATTCGCGATGAGTCACCTGGAAGTTTGTTTGTATACATACCAGATATTTATTGTAAAGCACTTAATCGAGAGATGTAATAAATATACAAATTAACGTTTTAGCCAAAACCGCTTAATTGTTTGAATCTCGGATGCAACAAACTTAGCCTAACTGCAATACACACACTACTCATCCACGAATAAAAAGCAATCCCGTGATAACGAGCATCATGCACCTACACAGCCTACTAAATGGCACATTAATAGAAACCTAGAACTACGTGGTGACGCACTTACGTAAAGAATTGCTAAAAGGTTTTTTGAACAGGTTCACTGAAACGAGCTGTTCAAAAGAACCGACTCTCAGAATAGGACCTCCCATCACTGTACTAAAATATAATTAGGATCGAAAAGGGCAACATATTTTCAAAGGGAGTAAAATTTGCATCAAACACCAAATAGTGTGCCCATAAAATGTCATCTAATGCTTTAAATGGTTGTCAGGGCTTTTATGTAGCCTAGATTAAAAGTAGATTAATCCTTAATGTGGCAAATACACCGGCTGTTCAAATGGGGAAAACAGCTGGGATCTGATATTATGAAAAGACATTTTCTTTGAATTAAAACGTAATATCCAACAGCAAACGTCAAGAATAGACTTGTGAAACTTAAAAAATAAAATACAAACTTAGGTTCGAGAAGACACCTGCAGTTACAGTCAGACACACCCTTAGAAAAAAGTGAACGCAGATTGATTTAATTATTTTTAAAAAATAGTATAAACTCCCCATGTTTTAAATTCGACATGAATCTCGCGCAAAACTGCGCGCAACTTGTCCATCTTTATTTTGTAGGACGCAAACATCAGCGAGCCTCTTTCGGACGCTGAAAATCATGAATGACTTCATTGTAATTGTGCAAAGTGTTCCGCTTGGCGGGGTTTACAAAACTCGACCCCCATCCATCCCCAGCTCCTTATGCAACCCCTTATAGAGAGCATCCTATGCACTTTACAGAGCTATAACCGAGCCAACTCTATCATCTCCCGAACCAGAAAGCATCTCGTTAAATGCATTACAGTCCCAACCTGTTCTGGTCTACACGGGAAGGTTTGTGACCCAAATAAAAGTGACGGAGCGGCACTGGGGGATCAACCGCCGAGTGTTGTTTACAAAACTGAGAGCGGAGCGGCTGAAGCAGGTGCCAGCCAAGTTTAGTTTCAACTTGATCCTCCTACCTGAGCAGCGCGGTGTCTCCCTGTCTGCTGACCACACTCTCGCTGGACGTAGTATAGTCCACAGTTTGTCCAGCGGGCAAACACGACGGTAAAAAGCAGCAAAGACTAAGAATTATAGCGGTGAGCCACTGACCGGAGACGCACGCATCCTGCACTGCAATCATTATGTCCATCACCGCCGAGTGGAGTACGATCCGCGCCGTTATCAAAAATAAAAATAGAAATATCTGGATGAAAATATATTAATCCTCCGCGAAGACCCCGAGAAATGGCGTTCCGTGTAGTTTTCCAGATTTGTTTTGATCGGAACCTGACCGCGGGAGGAAGTCGACTCTCCAGTGGCTTGCACACCATCTAGTGAGGAAATGGGAAACGGGAGCAGAGCTGGCAGCAGACACAACCCCCCGGCTCTGATCCTGTTGCCATGCGGCCGTTTCCAGGCAACCCGTTCCCTGTAGCTCGTGATGGAGCAGTTAAGCGGGTGGTTATTCTTGATACGGCAGGACTATTTAAATGAGTGAGTTTTTGACCACCCGGGGTTTATCGCCCCGCAACCTCGAGACGTCCTCCTGCAAACGTGTACTTTTGTTTTTGGATCAAACAGCTGAGAGGGTGACGTCTCCAAAAACGAGTTAATGAAAAGGGCGAGATTTAAAATGACACGGGTCAGGTCTTGTTTGTGTCATCGCTGGCCCGTGCGGTAAGGTGCAATAGTCTTGTGTTTAGTTTAGCTTGAAAGACTTCTATTTATAGCTTGCGAATTATGTTGGGCTTCAGCTGTCGTTTTGTCGTTTAATATAGAGAAATAAACTAAATGTCCTGACAGTTAACATTAAAGTCCATGTGAAATCGAATTTTAAAACGTTTAAAGTTTTTTTCCCGCTGGAAAAAAGTTTGTTTAGTCATCTTCAGTCAAGCTCTGACAGCCTGCCCCTCTGCTTCCTTGTTTGGACTGTCTGGACTGGAGCTAGTGGTAGATCCTTGATGTCATTTTGAATATTCTTAACCACGCCCCTCTAACCGTAATTTTTTCAAAGCCCCGCCCCTACCTAATTACATCAACATACTGAAATAAAAGTCTCAGCAACTTCCGGTTTACGGAGGTTAAATATTTTATTAATATTACACAATCTCAAAAATTACCTGAGAGTTTCTTCAATTATTTGATGCCAAAAAAGCAGTTATGTACGCAACTGTAAAGTCATGCGAAGATAAAAAAAAAATCAGTCTTAAAAATGTCAAGTATAGACCTTTTTCTCGTAACGCAAAACTACCCATTATGCTTTGCATGTATGTACAAGGTGCGTATAAACAGTCACATTTGGACAGCTTTGAAACGATAGTTTTTATCTATTTTATTTGCTTTTAACGTCTTTGGAGCAATACTGTTGTTGATCAGTGCCACCTCCTGGACTGAACATTTAATAAATGCGATCTAATAGGATGGAAAACAGCTGCCGTGTGGCATTATCCCCTCGCTGTTAGACGGCATCTTGTGCCGTTTACAGTAAATGAAGCCTCGTCATTACTAAAATTAACATTTTTATTTTCTGTCAAACCCAAATTAATGTAGTTCACCAAAATTTTTGACACACACACACACATAGCCTGTACTGTCCCATTTACATAAACGGCTCCCGATTAGAATCAACATGCAGATCAGCCAGCAAAGCATCAATATTGGACTACTATTGGTCATTTTTGTAAATTGCATGACTTACATGCCTGCTAAGCTTCAAGCTAGTAATCTGGTTTGCTCTATAATGCAGTGAAGTATTGCGCGTGCGTGTTTGTGTGTGCATGCGCATTGAAGAGCCGCTGAGCTAACAGTTGACAGGCCGTGAACACAAACACAAACACACACACACACACACACACACACACACTGTATTTCTGCCAGCAGACACGTGAACTAGGAGAACGTTTTTCTCTCGCGCTTGAAACACAACTGACAGATTATAACGGCTTTAACGCACACATTTTTCAAAGCTGTGCCACAAAAACACTCCGTAATCCACTCAAAACGCTATCGAAACCCATTTTCGGATCACAAATTACCCATTGTAAACACTGTAAATGAAAGTTCTAAACATTCTACCGGAAGACGCTGGTTGCTATGGCGCCCTCCATGCAGCTGCCAGGAAAAAGGCCTATACTTTATAGTCAAATGATCATAACAGTTTTAATTGCTTCATCTGTTGACAAGTTACTGCGCTGACTTTTTTCAAACATATTGAACAATCACTATGATCTAATGCTTTCTTAACTGCTGTTTTTGACCACTATCACTGATGTTGTTGTGTTATTTCATTGAAATGAAAGTCAGAAAACATCGCTCTCAGCAGCATGGTCAATATGGATGTTTAGTATGTTGTTGCAAATGTCTTTCCAGTTTCTTTATGCTTCTAAAGGAAAAATAGAAGAAAAAAATAGTTGAAAGTAGTCTATATCCAGGTCTTGAATCATGTTCTGAGTCTTGTATGTTGTGTGTGCATGAGCAGCTTCATGAAGCTTTGCAACTTATATCAATGTATAGTTTCATATCAGTGGTTCATAGTGTGTACCAAACTCCCAAGGTTACATTATTTCAGCAAATGAGGCTTTGTTATGTAACAATTTTAGAATTTGCAGGTTTTAACAATTGTGACCAGCACGTGTTCCCAGCTTGTGGTATTTCTAACACTTTGGAACTGTGAACTCAATTGCTTCACAAAATGATTCAGTTGATTCAACGTTTCTAAATGTGTACGCTGGGTACACACCACAAGATAATTGAGCTGATTTTGAGAAGATTTCTCCCTTTCCAACAATCATGCCCCGATTATCTTGGTGGTCCTAAAGCTTATAACCGTGTGGTGTGAGGCTTGTAAAGAGTGACTTAATCTGTTCAGAAAAAACATTGAAGGCCCTCCAATCGTGAATCATAATCAGAAATCAGAAAATAATCAGAAATCCTGATGTGTCGGGGGAACCCTGAGGACAAACGCACATACTGTACGAGTTGGATGTTGTCACATGAAACAAAACAATATCCAATCAGAAAGTAAGCTAACAGAAGAATCATAATAAACACAGGCTGTACCTAAAATCTTCCTCCATGTTAAATGGAGTACACTAAAAAGTACACTATTTAAGACAGCAGCCATTTCTAGTGGTGTCAATAACCAGTGCACTCAGTCAATGCCGCAATGCACTGCAAAATCGAGTGTACACACTCCATAGCTTGAAAATACCCAAAATGCACAGTGAGACTTCGCACACCGAATTCAATTCCACATCTGACCACAATGAAATTCTAAATTAAGTGTTAACTGTAACCTGGACTGACCAAGAAGTTTAAAATCTAATCTGAGGGATTTATCAACTAAAAAAACATAGGTAAAATGGCATCCCTTTTAGTATAGTTCAGTGCTCGAATTTCCTCACTTGTTTTTGTTCACTCCTTCAAGTGGACTACATTAGTGAATGAAAGGGAGCAATTTCTGATACAGGAACAGTCATGGCCAGGCAAAGTGAAATAGATTTGGACAGCAGAATGTGCAGCCATTGTCACAATCGCCACACGCTACACACTATACAAGCAAAGAGATGAAATCTAGGAGTTTTGTCTGAATGTTTGTGGTCTATAACCTTTTGAAAATCTTATAAGATGAAAGAAATCGAGTGTGCGCCTAACATTTTCTCCAATCCGCACCAACTGCAATGTATGTTGTTGGCTGCAGTTCATTTATTAGCCACTCATCTCTCTAATAATGAGAGATTCTGAATTATAGCATTTTATTAAAACATTACAAAACAGTCTGCCTACCAAAAAAGTCTACAAGATTTTATCACACACTGTAAAACCCAACAGTCAACTTTATCAAATAAAATGAGTGTAGTTAACTCAAAATTTACTGAAAGTTAATTAAACTCATTTGAAAAGAATTTTGAACTCAGTATTGAAGGTAATGAGTTAATTAAATGCCTCATTACTTCAACTTAAATGGAGTAAGTACACGGTACTCATGTAGATTAGTTTTTTTAAATCAAATGGTTTGGCCCAATCAGTTTCCTTAAACAGTTTGAGTTACCTTAACTTATTGGGCTTTACAGTACTCGGTTGGTTTGAGTTCTCTTCATTTACTGGGTTTTACTGTGCTCAAATTGCTTTGTTTACTCAAATGGATTAGGTTCACAGTACTCGTTAGGATTAGTTTTTGAACTTAAATGGTTTGTTGCAATCGGTTTCCTCAATTGGTTTGAGTTACCTTAACTTTTGGGGTTTTACAGTGCAGATCTAAAATGAACACTGAGTTCCTTAGTGGTCATTTTAAAAACAAAGAGCTCTAACTGTGTTTCTATGCTGCTAAAAGCAGGTTATACAAGAGACGTGAAACCAGTGTCAGTGTTGTGAAAATCGTGTGTTTAATTCTCTATATACTAAGAAAACATTTATTTAAAATGTGTTAGTCTGGTCTTACAAGGAAGTATTTAATACATTTAAAAAAATTATTTTGCAGCTTGTTCAAACTACTTATTTAAAATTAGCTGAAACAACGCAATTATTGAGTGGCGTAGTGGGTAGCACGTTCGCCTCACACCAAGAAGGTCGCTGGTTCCATCCTCGGCTAGGTCAGTTGGCATTTCTGTGTGGAGTTTGCATGTTCTCCCCGTGGTCGCGTGGGTTTCCTCCAGTTGCTCTGGTTTCCCCAACATGTCCAAAGACATGTGGTATAGGTGAATTGGGTAGGCTAAATTATCCGTAGTGTATGAGTGTGTATGGATGTTTTCCAGAGATGGGTTGCAGCTGGAAGGGCATCCGCTGCGTAAAACTTATGCTGGATAAGTTGGCGGTTCATTCTGCTGTGGCGACCCCAGATTAATAAAGGGACTAAGCCGAAAAGAAAATGAATGAATGAATGAACACAATTATTGAGACTTTCGGGGAAAATTGAATTGTTTTATGTTAAATCCATTTGTTCAATGAACTTAATCGATTTGTGTTGGCACAACATGAATGAATAGTGTGGAACCCTGCATTTTTTTAGTGTAGGGTGGCGATTTTAAAATATTTTCCATGAATAAGATTATTATGTGGGCAAACATAATTAAACAATGCAAAAATAGTGGAAAACTTACACGAGAGTGAGATGAATATGTAACTGTTGACGAACAGTATATAAGTGCAGAAAACAAACTGGTTTCATTTGCCCAAACGAGCACACACTAAAATTCACATCTGACTAATCAGAAACAGGTTTTCCAGTGAGCAAATAATGCTTCCTTCATGTGCTGCTAAAATTATAATAAATATAAGTGTATTAAGTAGTGCATATTTGCATACTGTATATGAATACCAATATATGAATGAATATTTGATGTTTACAAACAGTGACATTAACACACATGTATCTGAAATTCAAGAGCATGAACAAGCTGATTACCTACAGTATGTGGTGCTGTGAATGTTTACATGATTGTCAGTCAATTGGATGCTGCATTTTATTCATAATGTTTCTTTTAATAGGATTTTCTTTAGAAAAATACAAGACTAAACCTGGTTTCCTCAAAGATTATTTTCCTTCTGGCAACAAAGCTTTTGAATGCAACATAATCACAACTTTATAAGTGGAAAGTAGGGCACTTCTGATAAGGAAGCATAAACAAGCCATTGTTAGCAGGGCCATAATTAACACTAATAATAAAAAAGTCCTGCACATGTGTTTATTCTTTTTTGCAAGAGAATTCTTAAGCTAGCTAACGTGGTCTGGGTTTGACATTAAACATCAACACCAAAAGATCTGGGAAGCTTTTCTCCCTTTTAAGTGGTGAGAAGACATTTTTATTACTATTTCCATTGTATTTTCAGCATTTAGAATGTTTTCCTCTGCTGACCCATTCACTACAGACTTGCGACATGCCAGTTGAAAGCCACTGTTTTAGAACAAAGGAAGCGCTTGAAGGAAAAATCATTCACAGCTAAAATAACGGTTGACACATCCCACAATAGAAGCTATAGGCTACACCGAAATCTTTCATTAAAGTAGCCTACATTTTTCTTTTTTCCCCTGTTGCTCAAGGCTATAGTCGTCAGTGCTTTTCCTCTGTAGCCTCTTTGAGACAAAAAGCAGTAAGTTTTAGGAGTCACAGCAGAGTACAATTTAGCTAGTATAGTTTAAAACATAAAGTAAGGACCAGATCAGCATTTTCACTAATAAGCTAGGGGAATATCTTGAACTCGCAACTTTTATTTTTATTTGCCGCAAGTTGAAACTTTACACAGTGCAATTTCTTTTTGTTGATTTTTTTTTCTGCTCACATTGACCTCTTTTTGATAGAAATGTTAAGAAATCTTCATCCGCAGGTGTGATTTGATGTAAAGTATGGGTTTATCTTTACTGTGCATATGTTTGGCTTTCATTTGCCAAGTGAATCTTTTTATTTTCTCCTCATGATGACCATTCCTTTGATTTCATTTTTCGTCATTTTGTTGGATGTTCTATTCTTTTTATTTTATTCGTTTTCAATCCATTTTCTTCATATTTTTCCCACTCTCACACTGATTTCTGTGAGAGAGATCCAAAATTACAAAACAGTTTTAAAAAAATGTATTTTTTTTAGAAATTATCTATTATTCAACATTTAAAACCTGAAGAAACTTTATCTACATAAAAAAAATTGTGGCTTCCATGCTAGTAGTGGTTACATAATAACCAAGGCACTTAAATAGAAACCAACTATGACTTTGAAAACAGTGATCAGATCAGCGCGGATCAACCATGCTAAACTGGACACTGTAGTATGGAAAATTTATTTAGGCAATATCAAAGAAATATTGGACAATTAACCCGCATCTGACACTACGAATGTCAAATTTTATGTAATTTATCTAATAGCTTGATCTAAACTACAGTTATTCAGTGTTTCCTGATGTGCATATACAGCAAGTAAGTAAAGATGTATTTATATAGCACCTTTCCCAGACATTGAGTCACAAAGTGCTTTACAATAAGTGAAAACAAGTAAAAGAACACATATCAATAAAAGAAAACCTAATAAAATCAAGTTAAAAATCCAAATAAAAAAAGCACTACTACTGTTAATTAAAAGCTTGACCAAAAAGACGTGTCTTTAAATGCTTTTTAAAAAGATCAACTGATCCCAGATTTCTCAATGCCTGAGGGAGAGAGTTCCAGAGCCTTGGGGCCACCACACAGAAGGCACGGTCACCCTTTGTCTTGAGACGAGTTCTGGGAATGACCAAAATGTCTTTGCCAGAAGACCTCAGAGACCGGCTACATATGTGATTATGTAAAAGCTCTTGAATATAAAGGGGAGCTTGACCATGCAGAACTCTGTAGGTAATAACCAAAATCTTAAAATCTACTCTAAAACTAATAGGAAGCCAGTGAAGTGCCTTAAGCACAGGAGTAATATGTGACCTCCTACTGGTGTTGCTTAAAAGCCTCGCCGCTGCATTCTGCACAACTTGCAATCGATCCATAGAAGATTTGTTCAGACAAGTGAACAGAACATTACAGTAATCCAATCATGAAGAGATGAAGGCATGGACAAGCATCTCCATCTCTTCCTTTGAAACAACATCTCTGATTTTTGCGATGTTCCTCAGATGGAAAAAGCATGAACGAACAACAGACTTAACATGGCTATTAAAACACAGCGCTCTATCAAAGATGACACCCAGATTTCTAATATCACTGCAATTCGAAGATGACAAACCTCCCAAACAGGGGTGGTGGGATAGGGGGTATAAAAACTGAATTACAAAAAAGAAAAGAAAACAGTGATCAGAAATGTTTGTTGTAATTTCTTATGAAATTCTGAAAGAATTTTAAAAAAATGGAAAAAAAAGAGTGCTTTGAATGACTTCTCACATCTAGTCACAGAACATCACCAGTCTCTCACAGAACTTTACCAGTATCTCACTAGACATCACCAGTCTCTCTTTTGAGATCTTAGGCCCCGTTTACACTAGTGCGTTTTAGTTTAAAAACGGCGTTTTAGCATGAAAACGATCTGCGTCCACACTAGCGGATCTCAACAGATCTCCCTCCACCAGAAACGTATATCACGTGACCATTCGCGCACCATTCCCGCACTCTGAGCATGCACGTTCAAGTATAAACAGGAAGCACATGTCTCGCTCTGCATTTGGTTATTGTTAGTCAACAAACGCTGGTTGAACGATGAACGCGATGGCAAAGAAAGCAAGAAAGGTCTTTTTGTGGACAGACGACGAGGTCGAGTTGTTACTTAAAGTAACAAATGAATATAAAACATCCATGGCTATCGAAAATACCGTGTTTACAGTGAAGGCTGGTCTGCCGTCTGCCGGTGACGTTATAGCCATGTGCACTTGACGAATAAGGGAAGGATACGCAATGACCCAAAGCCCCAATCACGTAGCCAATCTCAGCAGCCACGCCTCTGTTTTCAAAGATATCCGTCCACACTGAGACGCAGCGGCTGCGTTTTAGAATGAAAACGGCCTCTCCAGCGTTTCTAAAACGCTCCGTTTTCGCACCTCGAAAACTCCGGCGTAGTGTGGACGGATGGCGTAACCGTAGCAAAACTTATGCGTTTTAAAACGAAAACGTATTAGTGTAAACGGGGCCTTAAGCTCTTCTTCAGTCTCTTGCCCAGCTCACTGACGGTAGTCATTTTTTTAGTCATAGCTTTGTCATTAAAGATTTCCCATAGAAATTCATTCATGTTTATGTCAGGACTCTGGGCTGCCATTTAATTCTTTCATTTTTTTCATCATCAAGAGACTGCTTTACCTATTTTACTGTATAAAATGACTCACTGTCCTGTATGAAATTTGGTGGCTGATTTGGTGATGAATGCATGGAAGGAACAGCATGCTGCAGAAGGAGCTTCTAATAAACATTTATATTCACTCACACAGCAAAAATTCCAGTGTTAAATACACAGTGTGATTATTTTGGTGTTGTTCAGTGTTAAAACCAGAGTACATTTGAATCCATGAGTGTGAAAGAGTGTGAAAGAGTGTATATTTAAGAGTTGTTGTTATTTTTTTCAGTGTTAAACTTTTAACCCAAAATGCAGTGTATTTCCAACTAGTGATGGGAAGTCGCTTTTTTACTCAACCGGTTCTTTCGGACAAACAGTGATCAAACCAGTATGGTTTACTTAAACTTGAAACATGTCTTGTTGCATTTTAAAATACAAAGAGTAGAATGTATTGAAATTATTTCTAAAAAGATAAATGAACATTTGAATAAATTAAAACTATTTTAACCATATTTGATCTGTCACACACACACCAATTGATAATATAGGAAAAAAGGTAATATAATAACACTTTGAAGTGTAACACATACACTCCAGTCCGACGTAGGAATAAACTCAGTGTTAAAATGAACTCTGTGAGTAATGTACAAATTTCACACTTTAGAAAGTGTAGTATTAACTCCAAAATGGAGGGAGTCATATGTACACCCAAGGAGTGTTAAGTTAAACTCAAATTGAGTTAAATGTACACTGATTTCTTTGCTGTGCAGTCGCGTATAAGTGGCCAAACTCTTGCGGCAGAAAACAGCCTCACACAAGACTCTTCCTCCTCCACCTTTCACTGACCTCTTTACACACTTTGGCTTTAGTCTTTCCCCAGTTTTGTCACAAACATGAGGTTTCCCATCTCTAAAATGAACTTTTCTTTCTACACACAACATGCTCCTCAGCAAAGGTCTAGGTTTTAATTATTTCTGCTGGTGAGAGAAACTGAAAACTGAACAAAACATTAGCTAAGATATCAATTAAACTTTCACAAATGTGCCTGCTCATTCAGTCATAATAGATAAACAAACTTGGCTTGGTGACCTCTAAGGAGGCTCGAACCTCCTGTCCTTGAAGGAGTCTCCACTTGAGCTACACATTCAAACTGCCTGTGGGTGTACAACTAAAAAGAAAGACTGAGAGATTACAGTAGGTTTAGTATAGGGTGAAGGAGGTGGGTTGCCAGAACAATTGGTCATCTGACACAATGCAATAGCTTTTGCTCATACCCATGTGACGCCTGAATGATCAGGCTCCTCCCAAACCAACATGTGAACCGGACCATCATATAAAACATCATCCAATGAGTCAAAAAGAACAAAATGATACACTGGTGCCAAATTTCAAAAAGAAAAAATTGCTATAGTAGAAGAAGACACTGTGTGCCTTTCTACTCATATATTAAATTACTTGCAGTGGCTTTTGGAGGCCTCCAACCACTCAGGACAGTTCTGGGAGGTAATAATACTGGACTGCCTTGATTGACGAACAATGGCTAAGACACTTTAGAGTGACCAAAACAACATTTCAGATGTTGTACAATCTGGTCAATTCCAACACAATCTCACAGCAATTTGTAACTTTTTGATTCAGTGGCTAATTCGTACAATCTCATTCATACAATTTTTTTGTACAATATATTTATTATTTTTTTCAGTTTGCATATCACAAGAGATTACACAGTTGCAGAATAATAATCCTGAAGACACAGCAAACTTTTTACACTCTATTCTCCCTCCAATCACCCCAATCCCTTAAAACATAAATAAATTAATTAATTAAATTAAAATAAGTAAAACAATTAAAATAAAAAGGGGGATATGTTTAAATCAGGTAAAGAGTGTTTCCCGAGTCTATGTTTAGACCATGATACTCCCCTACTCCCTCTAAGCTTGTTCTTGTAGTTGCAGACTGCCAACATTTACATTGTACTTCAGGAAGTTATTTAAAGGTCTCCAGATATCTCCAAACATATTTTGTTTCTTTTTGACAATGTATGTGATCTTTTCCATTGACATTTGTGATGCAATTTCTTTAATCTAATTTCCAATTCTAGGTTAATTTATTTTTTCCAATTTGAAGCAATAATAAGTTAATCTTGTAAAATACACATCCATGAATCTGACCCCTCATTCATACAATTAAATCCGATTTGCTTATCCCCCAAAGACAGTTGGGTGTAGGGGTGGGGTTGGGTGCCACGCCTCCTTTTTAAAATTGTACATTTTCGTTTCACAGAACTAGCAAATTAGCCACTAAACTGACAAAACATCAAATACTTACATTTCCTCATTATATCAGGCTTTCAATTCACTATATCTGTCTATCACTATTTGCGTCCTATTGTGCCCATTTTTGATGATCACATGATCTGGTAAAACAAAATCACATGACTTTTTGATGTGCATAGCAGAATTTATTTGGTTTATTTTTTTTACTGAATTGTGATATACTGATTTATCCTACTCAGTTGTTTTTATGCGCATTTTCAAAATGTGTATGTGCATCTTGGCATTTCCATTATGCTTGTTGTGATCGCCAGCGGTGTTGCCCTTGTGGATCGTTGGAGAACACTCCCTTTCATTCACCTGAACTACAAATCCCATCCATTAAGCTTTATTGGAGTTGCATTTGGACCCAACCTCTGTTGTTACACTCTAGAAGCCTCATCCATGAATGTTTGTGTGTGGTGTATATTTCATCCATGCAATCAGTGATGATGAACTGCAGCTAATCAGAAGGTGAACTGAAACCAGTTTGTGACTGCAGGGCAGGATGGGATTTGTAGTTCGGGTGAGTGACACAGACTGTTCTCCAGCGACCCAAAGGGCAGCAACACTGGTAACCATTTTTTCATTAATTTTCCTTCAGCTTAGTCTCTATTTCAGATGTTGCCACAGTGGAATGAACCACCAACTATTCCAGCATATGATTTACGCAGCGGATGCCATTCCAGCCTCAACCCAGTATTGGGAACCACTTGCAACCATAACAATGCATTTTGTATGGGAAATTCATACAAAAATAGGTGGACGGAAACGTTGAGAAACTGTATGCCAAGATCTTGATTCCACATTAACACTAATAACTGTGAAGAATCTGAAAGTGTGATTTAATTTTTATAAATGCTCTTATTCAAATATCTCTTTTAAGTTTTTTATATATTTTTTTTTTTTTTTTTTTTTTTTTTTTTTTTTTTT
>CAIGQQ010034734.1:6580322-6607722 GCA_903798035.1 Danio albolineatus | reverse complement strand
GATTTTTGATCTAAAAAAAATTACAGATGCTTTTTACATTTAACGATTAGGTCCATCAGTCAAAGCATTGGTCCTATTTGGAAGTCTGTTGCATCTGAATTAGCATTAGTATTACTAGCAGAATTTAAACACATTATCTTTACAGACTTTAATAATACTAGTCTAACACTGTAGTTTCCATCTAGAGTGAAGCATCAAACTATAACCACTATAATTCAAATTTAATGAATGACACTGCTTTTTATAGACAGAAAAATAACTTTACCAAGCAAATGTCATCACTCTGACTTACACAGTGACTGAAAAATGTGGCGTGCCACAATTACCCCCATTACTATTGTGCTCGGTGGTCCCTGCTGAGGGAGAAGCTACTCAAAGGAGTCCATTCACCCATACAAAATACTAAAGTAACCTAAAACAAAACAATACAGCAAAACTGTCACCTAATAACCAGAATGACTTCTGAAAATCCCTCAAGCACACAGAACTGAGTCGACCTGCTCATGCATGAAAGCTGTGATTATTATTACTCGCCGTCCTCAACACACTCCTGTGGAGATGTGAGGGAAAACTGGGAGCTTTTCACACTTTCACACAATGCGGCTCCTGAAATAATGGACAAGATAAATGACGCCCAGGATTCTACCACAGTGGCAGGGTCTTTTGTTTTGTGCTGCCTTCCCAAAACCTTTATAAGAAGAAACACGATTGCACAGCTCCTATTAATTTATACCACGATGTATCCCTAAAAGAACAGCAATGATTCAAACCTTAAAAAAAAAAAAAAAAAAGAGTCAAGTGCTAGTCTGAAAAGTTTCATCTTTTCATAAACTAGCGAAGCCCAAAAGTAAGCCTTGCTGTAGGCTTATTTCACAGAATGTTTTCCCCCCCTTTACACTTGCATGACATTAGTTTTATGCCTGACATGAGCAGTCTAAGAATGATTTGCTCAGCCTGCGGTAACTTCACTGTACGGCAGCGCATCTATGGGCAGAGCACTTAGAAATAAATGGGTTATGCAGTAAGAGGACATCTGTATGTACTGCAGCTACTGGAGGCTTTTCCTGTGGCACTGCTTCTGGAGGTATAAAGAATTTATTTATTTCTGTTGGGGATTTTGAGGTCAGAGTGAAGTCAAAATTTATAATGTTTTCTTTGCTAGCACACATTGTTATTCTTTAGGTGAACAAGTAATGTGCAAGTTAATTCACTAAAAAAATGTTTTGGTTATCTTCTGTCAAAGTCAGACCATTTGATTCTGCTTTGTTTACATCAGTTTGACAATATTCTTAACCACGCTCCTCTTGTTGTAAGGCTGTTTCCGAAATCACCCTCTATAACCCTCAAACAGTGCACTATTTGAGAGAGCAGCCATTTTACTGATGTCAGAAACCATTGTGAAGTGGATTCAATCAATCCCACATTGCACAATAAAAACGAGTCTTCAACAGCGAGACAATCCCCATTATAGTGCACGGTGAGAGTTCGCGCTGAATGAATATCCACGTCTGACCACAAGGTGGCGTCTTCAGCGCAATCCACGTTTCAAAATAAAATATAATTTAATTAAAGGAACGTTTGTGTACGTGACAGAAATCAAAAGTTTTTGTTTCATTGCTAGTAGTCACCTTGCTAAGTGTTAAGTAACTTTAACAGGGTCTGATCAAGAAATTTAAAATGCTCAGGGATGTATCAAACAGCAAAACACAAACAAAATGGCATTCCTTTAGGAGGTGCTCAATAACTCGTTTGTTCACTCCTTTTAGTGGACTAATGAAGGGACTAGTGAATGAGGGTAGATTGGGTGATTTCATATACAGCATTGTTTGATATGAGAGATAAGCAAAAAGCCCCATCCCTTCTTGGTTTTTGTTAAAATGTTACAGGACCCATAAGGAAACATATGAGGTTAATCGGCATTACACACATCCATCCATCCATCATCTATCCATCCATCCATCCATCCATCCATCCATCCATCCATCCATTCATGAGGTTAATCAACATTACACACATCTATCTATCTGTTTGTCTGTCTGTCTACCTACAACTCTGTGCACTTTTACATTGTTTTTACATTGTTAATGCATCTGGGAAAACTGTAGACAACTTTCTGTTTCTCCGGATTTAAAGTGGTGTAATTAAAACAATTTTTTTTTAAATATTTCTTTTTTTTGCATAGAAAAATAAAAAAATGTGACGTGTTATATTAATTGTTAGACAATACCAGCTTTATAAATTCACAAAAGTAAAGAAATTTGTTTTTCTCAGTCTCCTAGGTTCATTTCTCAGTTCACAATTAAAATTCTTAAAACTACCTGTTGATGTTGATGTTCTTCACATCACTGTATCACTTCTGCATATCAAAAAAGCAGATTCTCATTCCATTGAACAAGTTGCAAATGCTTTGCAATTCTCTGGATGTTTCCAAAATTATCAACTGCTTATGTCATGTTGATCAAAGTGTGTCACGGGGGCGTAGTGGGTAGAACGATTAACTCACAGCAAGAAGATCGCTGGTTCAATCCCGGCTGGGTCAGTTGGCATTTCTGCGTGGAGTTTGCATGTTCTCCCCTTGTTCGCATGTGTTTCCTCCAGGTGCTCCGGTTTCTCCCAAAGACATGGACTATACAGTAGGTGAATTGGGTAAGCTTAAATTGTCCATAATGTGTGTGAATGTGAGATTGTATGGGTGTTTCCTAGTGATGGGTGGCACCTGGAAGGGCATCTGCTGTGTAAAACATATGCTGGATAAGATGGGGGTTAATTCCGTTGTGGCGCCCACTGATTAATAAAGGGACTAAGCCGAAAAGAAAATAAATAAATGTTTGTCAAAATGTATTATTTTGGTCTCTGTTGAATAGGCTCACCCTACAACTCTTTACATGCCAAACGGCTGAACAAGTTGTCATAATATTTAGTCCTAATGCATTTTTCTATACATTAGACTTTTTTTTCTAAATCTGTTTACAATTGATACATTTCTCCCAGGTGAATCTTGACTTTTTCTAATGAAGTTGCATCTCAAAGGATTGTCCTTATGTTCACATTTCTACTTTTTTTCTTTGTGCTTCTTTTTTTCCTTTGTTTTTTTTTTCAGTGTTGACTTTTCCTTTCTGTATCACAATGACATGATCTGTCAACAAATTACAGCACAAACAGCAAAAAAACGCCATAGTTTTTGCATCAGAACACCCCTCCAGAGTACACCCTTATCAGCCCACAATGACTTGTCATTCATATGGCACTGACATGTTCATTGACACCAATATTTCGTTTTGAGAAATGAACCAAGGATTTTAAGCAAGAGACTGGATTTTGCAGGTAATCCGTGGTGTTTTGCTATTTGTACGTGCTTTTTTTAGAAATGCACTTACTGTTTTGCAAATTTCAGTTCTGATCTGAGAAATGTACCAAAGCCACTGACAAAATGTAGTATTTGTTCCATGGAAAAACCCAGATTTTCATTAACAAAACAGTCTCGCCAATTATTTCTGAAGACAAAACCTAATGCTCAAAAATTGTATTTTAATGACCTTTATAGAATAAAACAAATCTTCACATTTTAATGCCACCTTAAATATCCAGTAAATCCAGTGAAATATTTGCATGTGGTATATGATCCTGGACCACAAAACCAGTCATATGTGTACATTTCTGTATTAATTCTGAAAAATAAGCTTCCCATTGATATATGGTTTGTTAGGATTAGACAATATTCAACTGAGATAAAACTATTTAAAAATCTCAAATCTAAGATTAAAAACAACGTAAATACTGAGAAAATCACCTTTAAAGCTGTCTAAATGAAGTGCTTAGCAATGCACATTACTAATCAAAACCTTAATATTATTAATCAAAGTTTGATATTTACAGTATGAAAATTACCAAATATATTCATGGAATATGATCAATAGTTAATAATCCAATAATTTTTTGGCATGAAAAAATCTATAATTTTGATCTATACAATGTATTTTGGGCTATATATAGTTATGATTATTCTACTCAAGATTTCTCGTAGAATTTGAGATTTGAGAAAAGCAAAAAATTAAAAAGCTAGTGACACATGTTGACCAAAAGAGAATATATATTTTGATATGTTCATCATCTTAATGTTTTTCTCCCCATCATTTATAAAGAAACAGAATAAAACTTCTCACGTAGAAAAATCAAGGCCTGCTTGGTTTGAAGTATTTGATTTATATCTTCAATTAATCTCAAGATCCCGGATTGACCTTTAAGATGTATCAAACGCTGACAAATGAGGTCATTAGAGATAACCTTCTCTTAAACATGCATGTTGACCGCTTGATGTGGTTGGTGAATACATTTCAGACTTTTTTTTTTGTGGATATGCTGTTTGGCAAATAAAATCAGGCTTAGCCACTGCTTAAAGTGTAAAATTCCAAGTCGAGAATGACTCATTTCAGATTATATTACTTTCAGAGATTCTGCCCTTCGAAATATGTCAATAAGCCCACAAAATGAATTTTACTGTTTACAGAGCAGCAGATAAACAAGAATATTACTATTTTTGATTATCAAGGTGGCATTTTGATGACATTTTCACTTTTGATTAGTAGCTTGAGTCACAGCAAGCAAGACGTAATTAGCGCATAATGAGAGTAGTTTAAAGATGTATTCAGGACGTTAACACCTTCATCAAAAGATTTCATTTCTGAGATGGTCTACTGGAAGAAGATCATGGGATGAATTTAGATATGCATGCAAAAACATCCACCACACTGACAGTTATTGTTCTGCCAAAATGAAAAAGAAAATTTTTATCCTGCGTTATGCTCGATTGGCATCATCAAAGAGACTGACAGTGAATGCCAACAGGATATTGCCCACCAGTACAAACACAGTTGGTCACAGTCGGAGTCTTTGCAGTTCTTTGATTTCAACATAAAAAAAACAAGAACTTTTAAAATACACTTGAACGTTGTGCCTACAAAGTGTGGAAGACTTTTGATTTTGAAGTAAATAAAAAAAGAAGGCTGAGATTTCTGTGCCTTCATCGAAGATCTGTTCACCCAAAACCCTGACGCTTCATAAACTATGTAGGAATCAAAAAATAAACTCTATATTAAGTCTTCTGAAGAGATGCGATCTCTTCCTGAAGAACGGATTTAATGGTTCTTTTTTAATTTCATGTAAACACTGATCAGACAACAATGTCAACAGGATACAGATTTGGTCACGCATTTTATGTTTGTACTTTACGAGTTAAACAGGCATGATTTCATGTTTATTGAGTAATGTTTAATGAGTGAATAAAAGGCTTAATTAAATTTGATCATTAGACAAAATGATTGTGTCACTTCCATTCATTCATTCATTCATTCATTCATTTTCTTTTCGGCTTAGTCCCTTTATTAATCCGGGGTCGCCACAGCGGAATGAACCGCCAACTTATCCAGCATTTGTTTTACGCAGCGGATGCCCTTCCAGCCACAACCCATCTCTGGGAAACACATCCATACATTCTCATTCACACACATACACTACGGACAATTTAGCTTACCCAATTCACCTGTACCGCATGTCTTTGGACTGTGGGGGAAACCAGAGCACCCGGAGGAAACCCACACAACCACGTGGAGAACATGCAAACTCTACACAGAAATGCCAACTGGCCCAGCTGGGGATCGAAGCAGCGACCTTCTTGCTGTGAGGCGAACGTGCTACTCACTACGCCACCGTGGCGCCTGTGTCACTTCCAATATATTGATAATAATCTTCTGAAGAGACGCAAATTGCTTTCTGAAGAATGGATTTCATTTAGTTCTTTTTAATTTTCATGTAAAAACTTATCAGAGAACAATGTTAACAAGATACAGATTTGGTCACACATTTTATGTTTCATACAATCGGAGCAATAACGCGCGTAAAAGCAATAAAGCAATAAGGACGTGTTTGACTCGATTTGTTGCCATTTTCAGACCAACGCAACCCTAAATGTCACGTTTTGCACCACGTTATTTAAGTAGTAAATCTATTTGCACCACTTTCTGGACTCATAGGTGTTCTGGTCAAAAAAAGAGGTGCGTTAAGGAGCATTGTTGGCGCGTTCTTAATTTGAAAAACTAAAATAGACTGCACAATTGACCAGCTGAAAGCTTGTCTAAAGCCCAGCGCGGAATGCGCTAGTTATGCGCCTTAAACACATTGCTTTATACACATAGGATGAACAGCAATACACAAATATCTTTACAAAAATGATTATTTTGTGCCTGCATGCCTTCTTCCTCTCTGTGGGATTTTTTCAGTTTATTCATGACAATTTGCTTTTGTATAATGTTATTATTATTAGTGGCATTATTTATTGAATGTGTATTTATATTTGTTTTAATAAAAACTAGTTTAGATTTGTCCACCTGTCGGGTTTTGGAGACATGCAAGTGAGAATGCAGAATGGGAATGTGAGATGAGACTCGGATTGGTTTAATGCATGTTATACTCAAAACACTCTCATAATTCATTAAGAGAATAAGCACAATCCTGTTAGACCATGCGCCGCGGCTCAAACCATATTTTTCCGTCCTTAAAAAAGCAAATGTGGATTTGGACATGCCCTTAATGCTTTAGCGCTGTGCGCTTTAGACTCTGCCCCTAGATCGTTAAAATAGAGAGCTTTATTTTGTATTTCTTTACTTTTTTTTTTGTGAGACGTCTCAGACTTTTAATAGAGCGACACAAATCTCTCAGATAAATATGTAGATGGGTTCAAATTTCGACAGGAATTTTATTGACCGAATTAACACTGTATTCCTTTCACACCTAATTGTTCTGCATATTTTTGTGGATGAAACCCAGTCATTTTCAAGAAATTTAAATGCAAACTGGTCAAATATTTGCTGCTTTAGCAAACGAAAAGCTGCTGAAAGTGACTTCTGTGCTTAAAGTAGTCCATCCAAAAATGAACTATACCCCATGATTTACTCACCCTCAAGCCATCCTCTGTGTATATGACTTTCTTCTGTCAGATGAACACAGTCAGAATTTTAAATTCCTCCATGTGGTATAATGGTGTTGGTGTAGTGGTCATTTTTAAAGCTTCCGAAAGTGGCTAAATCCATCCTAAAATCAACAAATAAGACACAAGGGGATTAATGCATGGTAAGCAAAACAATGAGTTTTTGTAAGAAATAAATTATGATGATTTTTTTTATTACAAACTAATAATAGTTACAAACTAGTGCAGGCTATGTGACCTGACCTACTGTATGATGCAAACGTATCAATTGGCCTTTGGTTTTATATTACATATATGCATTTTTGAGAATTTTCAAAAATGCCCAGTGTCCAACACCATTATACAGCATGAAGGAGCCAGGGTAAAATATAAAACTACTCCACCTGTGTTTATTTGAGAAAAGAAAATCATACACACTTAGGACAGATTGAGGGTAAGTAAATTATGAGGTAATTTACATTTTTGGGTGAACTGTTCTTTTAACAGGCCGACATGACATCTCAGTGGTTAGCACTGTCACCTCACAGCAAGAAGGTTGCTGGTTTCTGTGTGGAGTTTGCATGTTCTTCCCGTGTTGGCGTGGGATTCCTCCACAGCCCAAAGACATGCACTATAGGTGAACTGAATTAACTAAATTGGCCATTGTGTACAATGTATGTGAATGAGAGTGTTTGGTTGGTTCCCACTACTGGGTTGCAGCTGGAAGGGAATCTGTTGTGTAAGACATATGCATGTGTTGGTGGTTCATTCTGCTGTGGTGACCCCTTATGAATAAAGGGACTAAGCCAAAGGGAAATGAATGATAAATATTCATTTAACACTAGAACAACAGAGGTAGCCATTTTGACCTTTTAAAATTTTTTGTATTGAATAATTTTGTAGAATTAGAATCCACATATCTATAATAGCTTGACTTTTCCTAAATATGTGTATATTTCTTTCTAACACTGTTATTTTTTAAAATTTCAAAACACAAAAGAGCTATGAGTATTTCTATCTTTATTTACCATAGGGGTCCAGATGATTCTTGCATTTGAATAAAAATACATTTCAGTGTCTGCTACTTTTCAACATGACATTAAATATGCATGCCTCTGTTGCCTAGCAACTTCTCGCTAACAGAAACATCTTTTTCTAATAGCAAAAACATAACTTTACTTCCTGCTTGTGAAAGGAGCTGAACAGATTGTATTTTTAGAGCAATTACTTGAGGATAAGTGATATAAGGGTAAAGATTAAATATAGCGACAGACATTTAAAGCCTAATATTAATATCGCTATAGAGGCTTTGAATGTAAATATGATGTGACAATATGACATCTTTTGAGAATATGGTTATTCTTGTAGTCATAGAATTCTGGAAGTTCCAGTGTTAATAAATGGCTACATTATCAACAACAGAAAACTACTTTAGTCTTGGAAGAATTTTGATTTTTGAAAAAAAAAAATGTTTAGTTTCACATACAGCAGGAAAATTAAGTATTCAACACGTCACCATTTTTCTCAGAATACATATTTCTAAAGGTGCTGTTGACTTCCCCTGGTGTTGGTAACAACAAAAGAAATCCATATATGCAAAGAAAACAAATCTAACTAGTTTACAAATTAGGTTATGTGTAATAAAACAAAATGACACAGGGAAAAGGTATTGAACAAATGAAGAAAGGGAGGTGTAGAAAGGCAGTGAAAGCCCAGACAGCAGCTGAAATCTCTCGGTAGTTATTCAGCAACCCTCTGCCCTTTGTCAGTGTAATTTAATATAAGCTGCCTCAGTCCAACATCTACATTAGCAGGATGATGAAGATGAAACCAGGGTGAACATTTCAGCAAGAGAATGATCCAAAACTTAGCCAAGGATACTCGCAAATGCTTTCAGAGAAAGAACATCAAGCTGTAGAATGACCCAGCCAATCACCTGACTTGAAATCATTATAAAATACAAATTAAAGATCAGATTTGATAGACGAGACACACAGAAGCATCAAGATTTTTACAATCTGTTGAAATCTGTGAAAGACACCTGAGCAATTCAAGTGACTTTCTTACTTCTTTTTTAATTATTTTTATGTTTGTATTGTTTGGGTTTTTACCAATATCTCTTTCAGAAATATTATTCCCAGGGAAAAAAAACAAGACGTTCAACTTATTTTCCCCACTGTATGTTGTCCCAACTATGTAAACAATGTTAATAAAACAATTAAGTTCTCCCAAAGATTTCTGCTTTAAATTCATTTTAAATAAGTTTGAACAAGCAGCAAAAGTCATTTTATTATGTGTGTTTTGTATTTTTTATTTATATAGTGTGTGGTTTTTATTTTTACAAATTTCTACTTTTTTTAATACAACAAAGACCTACCAATGTGTTTAAAACGCTGAAAATCCACACTGTCAGGTCCTTTCTCTAAATTACAACAGATGCCCAGGGGAATCTTGCCAATGAAAATAGACAGTGTTTCACTGAAAGAAGCACTTCAAGAGTCTGACCTTCATATGCCAGAATGGAAGTTAATTTTACATCTCATTTAAAGCCAGTGATCAGAGAGGCTGAGTTTCCCCTGCAGATAGTGCTGCGGAAGACTGGGATTTTCAAAGCAGGTTTTAATCTGCCTGACCCTCTCACATGGAAAAGGTAGACTACCCACCGTGCACTTAGACCCAGAACAGCTTTATCAGAGCTCAACCTAAATGCAATTTAGATCCATTGCCTTGAGCTGAATGTCCGTAGCGATACAATACTGAAACAATGAGGTCTTGGTGAGAATAATGCAATCCGACGTTCAGCACTCAGTGTTATTTTTATTTTATTGCTGTTATTTGCCTCTTTTGTTCTCATTTTTGATGACAAATGTATCTAGTTAATATTTTGTTGTTGTTTTTTCAGACTGAAATTACCAACTTAATATCATGCCAATTAGTCATTTTTGATTTAGTGAATAATCTGTTTGAATTTGTACAATCTCATTGTACATTTTAGTATCGCAATAGTCATTGACTATTGAACAGTAATGGTTGGGTTTGGAGGCATGGCTCCTTTTTAAAGTCGAATGCTTTTGTACAAATGGAATTTTGTGAATTTAGACAAATTAGCCATTTTCAGACTTTTCAATGTGTAAATACAAGCAGTACATTTACATGTGACATCATGACCTGCAATTTCCAACAAAATATCTTCTTTTGTGTTCAACAGAAAAAGTATCTCAAACAAGTTTGTCAAAAAGAGCAGCAGGTGAGTAAATGACAGAAATTTCATATTTTGAAAGAAATTATTTATGTTATAATGCAATATATTTGTTGTATTGTAACACAATGTGGAATATTTATGTTTTAGGCTGGCCCACACACTTGAAGATTTTATGTCTAATTTTGTGCCTGATATGTACCCTGCCTTTGATAAAAAATTTGAAAATTATCTAGATAATCCCAGGTATTATGTATCCCAGGTATTAGTTTTACAAGTTTTAATTGAATCAAATAAATTCCCAACATGCAGCTTTCACATTCACGTCACTTACTTTTTTTTTTTTTTTGCACGTAAACACTGAACAATGTTGATTCTATTGTGTCAGGCTCAAAGATCCTTGCCTGATACAAGTGAATCATTCATTCATTCATTTTCCTTCGGCTTAATTCCTTTATTCATTAGGGATCGCCACAGTGGAATGACCTTCCAACTTATCCAGCATGTTTTACATAGCAGATGTCCTTCCAGCTGCAACCCAGTACTGGGAAACATCCATACATTCTTGCATACAGACACATACACTACAACAAATTTAGCTTATTCAATTAATCTAAATCACATGTCTTTGGACTGTGGGGGAAACTCGGAGGAAATCCACATGAACATGACGAGACCATGCAAACTCCACACAGAAATGCCAGGATTTAAACAAGCAACCTTCTTGCTGTGAGGTAACAGTACAAAACACTGAGTAACTAAATCATTCACTCATTTGAGCTTTGAGCTTCCACAACAACCAATGACAACTGTTCACAAGTGTTTAAGGGTAAGATTAAGCTTCAAAAGTGAATAAAAAGGGACAAACTAAATGAGACTAGACAACAACTAAACAACTTGTTAACCTATAAAGCAGAGGGGCAGCTGAGATTTACAAACCAAAAATATTATGAATTTAGTAATAGGGCTAGTCGTTTGTTAGCATTTCAGCTGCGTAAATCACAATCAAGCAGAGTGGTGCATAAAATAAAATGCCCAAAATCTGGGGATATGAGGCACCAACCGAAGGAGATTACAAAGACATTTGCTAACTATTACAGGAGTTATATAGGAAAGAGGACTGCCCAAATAAGATGGAAAAAACTGAAAATTTGCTTAAATCAATTAATCTTAGCAAACTGACCGAGGAGGAAGCTGACCAAATAACAAGCCCAATAACAAAAGAAGAAATTAAAAAAAGCATTATGAAACTTAAAAATAACAAATCTCCAGGAGTGGATGGACTCCCTGGAGAATATTACAGAGTGTTTGAAAAAGAGCTGACACCAATTTTGCATAAGGTTTACAATTATGCCCTCTCAGAAGGTGTTCCCCCCCGGTCATGGTCTGAAGCCATTATTAGTGTCATCCATAAAGAGGGCAAAGACCCATCACTCTGCACCTCTTATCGTCCCATCAGCCTTCTATGTGTTGATGTGAAAATACTCACAGCCATCATTGCAAACAGAATTCAAAACCACATAAGAAAACTTGTAAAACCTGACCAGACTGGTTTTATTGCACAGAGACAAGGAACAGATAATGTCAGAAGAGCCTTAAATCTCCAAATAATAGCGCAAAAAAGGAATATTCCATCAATGCTTCTCAGCTTAGATGCTGAGAAGGCGTTTGACAGAGTGGACTGGGCCTTTCTACAGCAGACTCTCAAGCATATGGGTTTCAATGACACCTTTATTAAATGGATCCAAATATTTTATAAAGACCCCAGGTCAAGAGTAAGGGTTAATGGCCACTGCTCTGATTTTTTTCCACTGGGACGCGGCACTAGACAGGGTGAAGTCCTCTCCCCCTCTTTATTTGCACTTAGCATAGAGCCGCTGGCCGAACTGATTAGGTCCAATCCTCTAATACAGGGAATAAGAGACGAAACCAATGCACCTCATAAGTTGTCTCTTTTTGCTGATGATATTTTATTATTTTTGGAAAATCCAATTACCACCATCCCTGCTCTGCTTCAAAGCCTTAATGAGTATAGTACTGTATCAGGATATAAAGTTAATACAAACAAATCTGAAGCATTAATGATTGTTGGGAACTGGCCATCACAGTTAGATAATTTGGTCTCATTTAGACACTCCACACAGGGATTTAAATATCTGGGAGTAACAATTACCTCTAAGACCACTCAGTTGTTTTCATCTAATCATGAAAAGTTATTTAGGGAAATTAAAACCGATTTGAATAGATGGGATATACTTCCACTTTCTCTTCTAGGAAGAATTGAAAGTATTAGAATGAATGTTCTACCAAGATTACTGTTCATATTTCAAAGCCTCCCTGTTGTCGTACCACAACCTGCTTTCAAATCATTAGAAAAATGCATTTCAAAATTCATTTGGCAGAACAAAAGGCCAAGAGTCCGCCTTAAAATTCTGATGTCAGATAAGGGTAATGGTGGTCTGAGGCTGCCTAACATAAAAATGTATTATTGGGCTGCCCAAATAAGAGCAATCGTGGCCTGGATCATTCGTGATCCAGAAACAATATGGGTCTCCATGGAGGAGGAGTCAATGCCTGGAATATCTCTATCGAGGCTCCCATTTATTGGTCTAGAGACACGGAAGAAAATAAAGATAGAAAATTTATGGGTTAAAAACACTCTAAAAATTTGGAACCAGGTACAAAAACAATCAAGAGGATTGGTGGCCCTCTCACGAGCCATGTCCATAAACAGGAATATTGAATTTCTTCCATCTCTAACGGACAGGGGCTTTGAGAAGTGGGCGGAAAAAAAGCTTATTACTGTAAACCAACTCTTTGAGGGAAATGTAATGAAATCTTTCTCCCAACTAAGAAACAAGTTTAATCTACCCTCAGGGGACCATTACAGATATTTACAAATAAGGGACTATTTAACAAAACATAAGAATTGGGAACAGCTTAGAAGAGAACCAACAAACATAGAAAAACACTTGATTCATCTGATTGAAAACAAGGGTGTAATGAAAAAACAAGTGTCCTTAATTTATTGCAAAATGATGATGGATATGTCGGATAATACACAACATATAAAACAACAATGGGAAATGGAACTCAATGTGACATTGGATGATGATACTTGGGTGGGTGTTTGCTCTGGTTGTCATAAGGGAGTGGGGAGCCAAATGTGGAAGGAGTTTGACTGGAAGTCTAAAATTCGATTTTTCAGGACACCACTAAAGTCTTTCCATTCCGGTAGTTGGGGCAGCAATAAGTGCTGGAGAAACTGTGGACTGGTGGGTGATCAAACGCATATATTTTGGGACTGTCCCATTGTTCAAAATTTTTGGAATGAAATTAAGGGGATCGTAGAAAAGCTCCTTAAAGTGAATCTCTCTTGGGACCCTTTAACATTTTTACTGGACAAATTTCCGGATGATCTGTCCCATGATCAGGAAACTTTGCTACATCTCCTGCTAATGGCTGCAAGAAAAATTATAACAATCAACTGGTTTAAACCTGAACCACCCACGGTTTCACAGTGGATACAAAAAATCAGACAGTTATATTCAATGGAACAGTTGACAGCACAAATTCAGCTGAAGACTCACATCTTTGAAAGAAGATGGGGACCAGTTCAAAGCCTCATTGGATAGGTCACTTAGGTCTCTAAGTTTGTATTTTTTTGCTTGAAGTTTGTCTATTTGCTTTTATTTTTCCTCAGATCTTTATTGTCACTATATATATATATATCTTTATTTGTGAGCTCGGGCCCAATCTCAGGACTGTTGTTTTTTTTATTATTATTATTGTTTGTATTTATGTTGACTGTTGTCAATAAAAGTTCAAAAAAAAAAAAAAAAGTGAATAAAAAGGCAACATTTTCATGCCAACACATGCCTCCTGTAATGAAGAAAGTGATCAATATTATTGATATGTAAAATGCTAAGCAAGTGCTGCTTTGTTTACAATGTGTGCATCTGCAGTCCTAGTTTCACCTCCCCTTTTCAGTGTAGATTATCCACTATTGATATTCACTAATATAACCTAATTCCATACACACAAATAAAGAGCACGCATGCTAGTCTGCGGTCACCTGTAGTCCTTTTGGTTCACTGAATCACAGCTTTTTGATGACTCAGTCTGACTTTTGTCTCCGCTCGTTTTTTGACATCAACCTGGTGTGCCACTGGCTTTAGAACGAATTTTCACCTTCCCACATTTCTATCAACGTTGGCACTCTGTGAATAGGGAAAAGGAAGCTATTTAAAGAGGCCATGTCACACATTTCGCAAAGATCAATATATTCATATGAATGTGGTGACCTTCTCACATTCAAAGACGAGAAGGACCGCCCTCCGGCAGTCTTTTCTCGAATATTTCCAGAGATCTTTTGTGCAGCCCGATCATTTCAGAATACCTAATTCAAATCGATACGCCTCATTGGTCCAAAGGAAAAATGCAGCATCTTTCTCTGCAAGATAATTTCTCTGATTAGAAGTTCGCTTTCCTCTGTATACAGAGAGAGCGAGCCGGAGCTCACACTGCAAGTGTTTTTAGCGGTGGCTGTCAAGGGGCTCATTAAAACAGGAAATAAAATACATCTGAGAGCTGTGAGTAGTTCAGGAAATGACCAGCAATATCTAGCCTCTTTCCCTTCGCGCTCCCGTGCCTGGCAAATAAACCCTAGGAGAAGCCAGGAAGCAACTTATTCAGTCTGGAATTGGCTAGATTGTGATATTCAGCAGAAGATAATGAGAAGTGATGGGGCAAGGCAGACAGGCCAGATAAAAGGCCTCCAGGCATGCTGAATGCTGTTTAAAGGTGGCCGCGTTGACGATTCGCACCTCACGTCCAGGAGAACTCTTTATCCACACATGTTGTTTTTTTTGCCCGTCTCTTCTCTTGCCACATAAGCGCGAGCTTTTATTTGTAGTGCCTGACAATTTCTGCGAACCACCGCGGAGCTGAAGCAATGGAGGTGAACATGTTTGTGTGAGGAGAAATGCTATTCAATTCCAGTGGGGTCCCTGTGGTAAGGGCCTGATATCTGCAGACACACAAGCAGAGCATAAGTAAACAGCTATATAGAGCTATAGTCGAAGAGCAGGTTGGAGTCCATTTCATCTGCGCTGAGCCTGTTCAGGAGATGTGCCCAAGTTTACTGGCCAATTTAAATAGATGCTGGTGTTTCCATGTGGTAAATTCAGTTTACCACCTGAATTGATTTCCTCACTTTGGCTTCATTTAAATGCAGCCAGCGCATTCAAGACAGTTTTTCTTCTTCTTTTTCAGCGGAGGGACCTCAGAGTCTTAGCGCGATCCAAAGATACCCGTGGATGACACAGACGAGTTATGTGCCCTCTGGGATGCTCTTTGAACCAAAGTTGGAATCTTTCATATTCAGCATGCTTTCTGTGATCACACTTGGCTCATATGAAAACAAGACTTGATTTGGTACTTTTATTCCCCTGCTTTAGCACTAATTCCTTTTTTCGAAACACGAATCACTACTTGCATTTTAATACGGCCGATTTTCTCCTTCGCGCAATTCATAGTCAGATCTCACTGGTGCGGTTCTTTCGAATAGCATTCCTCTGTGAATTAGCATTATCTCATCAGCAGCATTCAGTTGTTTGCAGTATCGTGAATAACATGACAACAAAAGCCACGTGTTAACCTGGGCCACTATGCATTCAGGCCAACAAATTTACCAGTGTCCCATTATGACAGATTTAAGATCAAATCACTAATCTTTTCAATGTCCTCTCCAATAACGTTCATTTTTTTCTTTCAAATACATTCACGGCATCACCCGTGGTTAGAGCTCCTTTTAATATATTGCACATAATGACCGCAGGGAATTACAAAGAACTGCTAAATTACCTATTCTGTTATCATAAAGTTATAACCTAAACCTCTCAGCCAGGTGATTACTGCTGGGACTCAGCTGACTTACGTTCTCTGAATACTGATGCTAAGTCCAAATATTATAAATATTTAAAGCCATCATCTTGAAAGATCATGAATATTAAACCTCTAGATGTTGTATACTTCATATCGTGCATCTCAATATAGATTCTATTATAGGCTACATTTATTAAACAAAGTACTGTAATCACAAGAGATTTGGGCTTGCCAGTCGGTGATAGCACATGCCTGGGAACAGCTCAAAGGAAGAAGAGGGAAAAGGCAGTGGATTGTAAAATTCATTATTCTGCTGATTTAAGTTAAAATGATGTGGAAAAACATTTCGCTCTGGTGTATGTATGTGAAAAGGAAGGGGGTCTCCACTCAGTTTGATCATTCATGTGTGCAAATGTTCCCATTTCAGTTTCCAATGATCAAAAGTTCTCATTCAACTGCGCACAGTTCCATCAATCATGTACATAGTGAATAGAAAAAACACAACAGAGGATTCAGAAGGGCGAACTGCAAATGGGTGGATGACATGACATGCAATTCTGCCTGTCCATAATGTCATATACTAATGAAAATAGGTTTTTGTTAAAAATATAAACCTATATGTGGTTCCTCCCACAATACATTATTATAGCATACCATATCTAGTTAATGTATAAAGACCTCTACTTAAATTTTTTTATCTATACCTCAAAATTGTCATATGGTGTGACTGTCCGGGCCATGTTTGTCCTTAGTAATATGGCAATGTATGCCAGCAAAGTATAAATAACTGATAGTTTTACTATTTAAATGAAAGAAAAAGGCCTTTTTAATAGACAGAGAAAGTTTTGATGCCTGTGCATGATTTTAACGCAAGTTCTGGCCAAATAGATTATGTCCGTAAAATGAACCTCATATGGTGTGACAGTACAATTTATTTTTTGAAACGGCAATAATTTGGACATAATTACAATGAAGAGGTCCATACTCAAACAGGAGGTTGCAGTTTCTTCTCTGGAGGGGTTTGGATGGTCAAAAGGTGAGCTCTGATTTTTTTACATTTTTGTTTAAAAGCTCTGTATCTCATATGATCACTAATGGTCAGTGTTTTGAGTCTTATGGTGTGACATGATTTACATAAAAATGAAATGTTTTTTTGAAAATTTCACTTATTAATTCCTAAAAAGCATTGCTGCTATGTGGCAACCCATATGCTAATTACAAGCTAGCTGTTTTTACTTGTCCGATAGATTAGCTTAACTGAACAAAATGTCATATGGTGTGACACTTTGTCATATCAAGTGACAGTTTTTCCAAGTCACACCATATGATTTTATTGTCACACCATATTACAGACACCTTTTTGAAATGGTAAATAAACACATTTTCAAAACATTCTTTTTAAAAAAAAAAGGGTGATTATTAAATTACCTATATAATTAATGCATTTTTTATTTTTAAAATAAATCTAACCATCTTTAATCATGTTTGACATGCTTTGCAAATTAAAATATGCAGTTTTTTTTTATTTACATCAGCATAAATGACAAGTAAAGAGAGGACACGAAAATATAGGCAAAACCTAATGCTGACCATGCAAGGAGAGAGGAGGTCCTGAGGGAAAGGAAATCATGCCAGTTTCCACATATCAGACACATACAATAGGTTAAAAGTCTAGCATGTCTAGTATAACTTCAACACAATACTAATGTCAAGATGGTGGGGTTAAAATCTGAATGTTATTTTTTTTACATTTTTATTATTATTTTTTATTTTTTTTTACAAATCACTGTTCTATGACTGGCGCCACGGTGGCCTAGTGGGTAGCACAATCGCCTCACAGCAAGAAGGTCGCTGGTTCGAGCCCCGGCTGGGTCAGTTGGCATTTCTGTGTGGAGTTTGCATGTTCTCCCTGTGGTTGCGTGGGTTTCCTCCGGGTGCTCCGGTTTCCCCCACAAGTCCAAAGACATGTGGTATAGGTGAATTGGGTAGGCTAAATTATCCGTAGTGTGTGAGTGTGAATGTGTGTCTGTGTGTGTATGAATGTTTCCCAGAGATGGGTTGCGGCTGGAAGGGCATCCGCTGCGTAAAAAATATGCTGGATAAGTTGGCGGTTGATTCCGCTGTGGCGACCCTGGATTAATGAAGGGACTAAGCCAACAAGAAAATTAATTAATGAATGAATGTTCTATCACTATTTTTTCATTAACAGATATAAAGAAAAGAAACGGACAGGACAACTCAGTGTATTCAATGTGCACTCCCTTCCTCCTTCAAAACAAGAGAAAATCAGAGAGATGTGGAGAGAGGCACAAAGGAAATTCAGAAAGAGAAAAAAAGAAGTGAATGCCATTATGAACATGATCCCTACATCTCTTGAAGGATCACTGAATGAAGATCTGCTAAACCAACGCTATCTCACGGCAATTCGTAACTTTTTAATTAGTGGCTAATTCGTACGAATTTGTACGATGTAATTCGTACAATTCAGTACGATTTGCTCATCAACCAATGACGGTTGTGTTTAGGGGTGGGGTTGGGTGCCACCCCTCCTTTTTTAAATTCGTACGAATTAGCCACTAAGCTGCCAAAACGTAAAAAAACTTACGTTTTCTCGTGAGATCAGGCTGGCTAAACTCTCTCAGATTGACTGGCTAGCATTTAACATGGTCTGAAATGGTCATTTAAAATGGTCTTTCAGATAAAAACAGATTTTTTAAGATTAAAAGTGAATCTCTTAACACTACTGTTACTGTTTAACAATTTATACACTGATAAATTGTGGTGTATAGTGCCATTCATCATTTAGTGTGACACTATGTCATATGGTGTGACAAAAAGAATTGTGACAATAAAAATACTTCTTTTTAATTTGTGAACCATAAAAATGACAATTGATCAAAAAGAAAAGTATTAGCGACAATCACAAGCATTCTGCTTGATTTATTACAAGGTTTGTTAAAATTAATCTAAAATATCTGTGAAGACTGTGGAGAAATGTCTTACTTTGCACAATTATGTAGAAAATTAAAGCAAAATCTAATGAATATGCACTTAAAATATATATACATCTTAAGATAGTAATGTTACAGATTTATGGTGAAGTTGGTTACTTAGAGAAAGTATAAATTTTCATTTTATACAGAATAATTCTAATGTCACACTATATAATTTTAGGCACAAATGTAGCAAATTGGTGAATATATCCTATTTCCAATACTAAAACTAAAAGACCACATATGTTTTTATAAATGTAAGAGTCAGTACAACACAGTGCAATTTTTGTAATGCTTAATTTTACAAGTAAATAAAAATGTAAAAAAATCTGGCTTATACGTCAACCACCCAAATAGTATTATTCACATTGGATTATTTAAGTCTTTTTAATTTATATTGAAAATTCTAATAAGCATTTCTTATTGAAAGCTATACACTACCTGACAGAAGTCTTGTCGTCGATCCCAGTTGTAAGAGCAGCAAATAATAACTTGTCTTCTAGTTGATCATTTGGAAAAGCGGCAGAAAGTAGTTTCCGATGAATCATCTGTTGAACTGCATCAATCATCAATAATACTGCAGAAGACCTGGACCAAAGATTCTCACAGAAATCAGTCAAGTTTGCAGAAGGAAAAATCATGGTGACATTCAGTATGCGGGCGTGTGAGATCTGCAGAGTGGATGGCAACATCAACAGCCTGAGGTATCAAGACATTTGTGCTGCCCATTACATTACAAACCAAAAGAGAGGGAAAATTCTTAAGCAGAATAGCGCTCCTTCTCATGCTTTAGCCACTACAGTAAAGTTCCTGAAAACAAAGAAGGTCAAGGTGCTCCAGGACTGGCCAGCCCAGTCACCAGACATGAACATTATTGAGCATGCCTGGGATAAGATGGAGGAGGAGGCATTGAAAATGAATCCAAAGAGTCTTGATGAACTTTGGGAGTCCTGCAAGAAAGCTTTCTTTGCCATTCCAGATGACTTTATTAATAAGCAATTTGAGCCATCGTAGAGATGTATGGATGCAGTTGTCCAAGCTCATGAGAGTCATACACAAAATTAAATATTTTTCCACGACACTATGACTTTATATTCTATATACATTATTTCATTTAAGTGACAAGACTTTTGTCTAAGCAAAGTCAGACATTACTGTCCTAATTAAATAATTAAAAGACTTAAAAGGCATAATCCTATTTTATTTTAGTAAAAAGTGTCATCTAGAGGCCTCTGCCTTTTATATAAGCCCCTTCTAATACCAAACGATCAACTAGAAGTCCAGTTATCATTTGTTGTACCTAAAACTTGTATAGGCAACAATACTTTTGGCAGATAATGTATGTTGCTTTTTGGCCATTAAGTAAGTTGTAGTAAATTATTATTTATACTGGCATTTGCACACTTTTCTCAGAAGTAAAACAAAGTCGAAAATTCTTTTGCAGTGATATACTCTTAATATTTTTTTTATATATATCAATTAATATTGATAATTATCACAATAAAGATTAATTTGTTTTAAAGGCAGATTTTTACACCTAAGTGAAAGATCTTTAAACATTTAATTATGGTTTAACCATTAGACTACTCATTAGGACATGTAAATCACTGATCAAAATGATGAACATTTCACAAATTGCTATTACATGTTTTGTATCTTTAAAATGTCCCTTTGATAGAAACAAGTTGGCAGGTTAATATAAATTAATGTTTATTACCAAACATACAGTAATATAGTACATTGTTGTAAAAAAATCAAAATGGGCGGAAAGAGAGAGAGAGAGAACCCAGACCAGGAGACTCGAAACAAGCAGAATCCTTTTGTTGAGACGTGTTGGTCAATCTGCAGTCATACAGCGTCTTAAAGAAGTCCATGTGTCTGCAGAGCCTACTGGAAGTTCTACAGTCTGCGAGTTTTATCACAAGTCTGATTTGAGACAAAGATGTCCTGTCTATATTGTCTTCTTAGGAGGAGGGGAGATTGCTAAGCAAAGCATGCAAATTAAGTATCGGAATGAGCATGATAACCAGCATATAGGTGTTAGAAACCTGCCCAGACACTGACCACATGTTCAACAACAAAAGGGGTTTCTTTGGCCTGAATGTATCACCTCAAGACAAAGGCAGAGTCACTCAGGCCCTGTTTACAGCTTTTGCATAACTTTGGCTCAGGCAGTAGTCAGGGAGACAAAAGTTTATTGTCCCTCATGGCTGAGCTGTTAATGTAATTATATAATTAAAAACCAAACAATATAACTTTTCAGTTATATGTAGATTATTGTTAATTTGAAATGGTATTATATAAATTTATATTCCCACAACATACAGTAAAATTTTGAAAACCTACTCTGTATACATTTGTTATAAAAAGCAGCATGGCCTACAAAGACAATTTAGTATAACGCAAATTAAATGTGCCATAGAATGAAAATCTGGATTTATGTTAAGCACTGTAAAAATATCCGTTAATTAACAGCTTCTTTATTTGGTGCTTCACGTGGTGTTTTCTGTTTATTTACAGTTATGAATTTTGTGATAGAGTTTAATCTCTGTTCCGTCAACTTTTGATGTTGAAAATTCAACACTGCAGATTAACTAAGTGACTTTTGTTGATGTTTTAGTAGTTTGAGACGATTCCTTTATTCGCTTTCTTTTCAGCTTATTCCCTTTATTAATCTGGGGTCGCCACAGCAGAATAAACCACCAACTTATCCAGAATGTTTTTACGCAGCAGATGCCCTTGCAGCAACAACCCAGCACTGGGAAATACCCATAGACACTTGCGTTCTCACGCATACACTATGGCCAAATTAAACGGTAAAAATAATAACTTTTGTACTTTTTTTTCCTTCAAAACACTTTAAATAAAATAGCAAAACTCACAATGACAATTTCTCTATTAAATATTCAACAGAATCAATTTAGCTCTTGAAAATAAACTGCTTGCACAGATATTCGAAAATGTGACATTAATTCAGTATTCTCTATACTTCTTGGTGTTCGTTCAGAAACAAAACTCAGTTTCACGGAATGAACTGTTGCAAAGTCTGTTCATTTGCATTAGTATCAGTATAAAAATGAAGTGTGTGTGTGTGTGAACTGTGAAACCTGTAGTGCATGCATGTGACTACCACTTTTCAAACAGGAATCGCTATCAAGGTTCGCTGAACACAGGGATGGCTCGCCAGTCTCCACCAACTTGAACTTTCTACCGCAAACGGAAACAACTAACTCCAGCACTTCTCTCAATTCCTCATCCAGAATCGCAACAGACGACAGCAGCAGAAGAAACAAAACAGGAGAAAAAAAACAAACCTTGCAAAACAAGGTGAGAAATCTGCATTAATCAATCATGAATTCTCATTTAAACCATTAACATTTAAATGGTACAACTACAATAAATGCATTACAAAATACATTCACACACATATTCTGTTTTGTACCCACATTTTCTCAGCATAAACCACTAATTGCATTAAACAGCATACAAAAGCATTTGGAGCACACATTAGCCTGTAGCTGCAGACCGCATGGTTAGCATAACTCCACAGGTGGTGAATTACCTTTTGCAGAATTATAAAGCTAAAACGATCTTAAACTCATATAAACCACAATAAAATAATCACAGTATACCTCTGTTTTAAGAATTTAGCAGAAATAGTCAATAAAACCATAAAACAGTTTTAAACACTGATTTCAACACTGAGACAAACACATTCAAATTATCAGTGAATACACGGTCATATGAAACAGTTTAATTATTCACTTACCAAGAAAATGACAAGGATTAGAAGCAAATCCTCGATGAAGTAAGAAAAATGTCAGATTTCCTAGATTTTCGGCGATCAAATAGATGAATTCGCTCCTCGGGTTCAGCACAGCAATCAGTACTAAATAAAAATTCTCTCTGATAATGCTTCTCTCTCTCGAACACTTCTCTCTCAAACACTTTACTCAAGTATCAATTCTCTAATCTCACTTTTCAAAAACTTATCTCGGGAATGCCGCTAATTCGCGGCTCGTTTCGCTCCCCTCGGCGTAAAGACGCAGCTCACTCACGCAGCTCGCGGTGACGCAATCTTAAAGGGCGGAGCTTACTCTAATTTCCAACTTCATGGGTAATTAATGTTTTTTTATATATATTTACTGTTGTTCCACATATAATATTCAGATGTTTATTACTCAAATATATCTAGCAAACTATTTCTATGTGTTATAATATAATCTTATAATCTACTTGCAGATTAATATGGTAGTAACCTGCTGGGTTACAGTGCCTCTGCTCACGCCCTGTTGCTGAAGCAGAAGCACTTGTGATCTCACTAGCCCAGGTGTATTTTTTTGTAGTCCCAAAACTTCGTTCGCTGTAGGCTTTGCTAAGCTAACTTTGTATTACATTATATTACACCACATTATACTACATTATGGTTATTCATTCATTCATTCATTAATATTCTTTTCGGCTTAGTCCCTTCATAAATCTGGGGTTGCCACAGCGGAATGAACCGCCAACTTATACAGCATTTGTTTTACGCAGCGGATGCCCTTCCAGCTGCAACGCATCTCTGGGAAACATCCATACACACTCATTCACACACATACACTCTGGACAATTTAGCCTACAGGACTTGTGGGGGAAACCAGAGCACCCGGAGGAAACCCATTCAACCACGGGGAGAACATGCAAACTCCACACAGAAATGCCAACTGATCCAGCCGAGGCTCGAACCAGCGACCTTCTTGCAGTGAGGCGAATGTGCTACTCACTACGCCACCATGGCGCCTTCAGAGATGTTATGTTCACATATACATTAGACATGAACTAAAGTTTAAAATATGATATCGTAGTGGACCACTCTTTAAGGGAAGTTTAATTGATATAAGTTGTCAAAAATGTTTAAAGTTAAACTGATTCAGCTTATTATTTAAGGCAGATTATCATTATTTGTATAGTAGCAGAAATGTCTAAAATCTTTCATATAAAATCAGTGGATAGGCTTTTAGAGGCAACCTAGGAAGTCGAGGAAGGTCTTATTTTAAAAGATTGGTTACATGCTGTTTCACACACTGGTAATAAAAAAGCAATTAACGCATGACAATTTTTCATATAACCTCTTTACCTTGAAATAAGTAGAGATACTGTTGTAAAATCTTTTCAGGAAGGCCCACTTGTAACACATCATTGGATATAATTTATGAGCTCAACATTTGCCGCTATGACTTGTATCTGTCTCCTTTTTTTCCATTTTGCAAATCACACTTATTCAATATATATATATATATATATATATCCGCTTACAGACAACTTTCAAGTCATAAAACAGATGCATTTGGCTGAGGTTATGATCAACACTCTCATTTCTCCCTTCTACTTCATCAAAGCAATGACCTGGAAATATGTCACCTTGTAGTGTCACCACGTTCACTCATCTTCAGAGACCACCTGCAGTTCCAGAGCCTTATTTTCAGATTCTGCACATTTGTAACACCGTGTCCCCACAAGTTTCCATCTAAAATGACATTCAGCAAATACCTGAAAATGACTTGTGACGTTTCATATGCGGGTTTTATAAAGCAAATTCACACCACATCTTCACGTCGCTCGCTGGTGCGGTTCAAAAAAAGTTAGTGGAAAATAAATGTGTGCCCATTTGTCATTTGTCACACTGCCATCTCCTGATCTCATCCCTTCTGTGAAAACAGTGCGGAAGGTGAAATTAAATTGACTATAGGCTGAATTTGAAAAATGTTTGAGACTTGATAATGCTGTCTATTTTGCAAGAATGATACAATTTTGGTAGCATCTTACATTAAGTTTTTCTTTGTAAAAGATTTATAAAAGCATTCGATAATGATTAATAGCTTGTTTACAAATGCATTAAATGCAACAAAGCATTTGCCCCCACAGAGCTGCTTTTCTCCTATTCGGACCATTCTTTGTACACCCTAGAGATGGATGAGCAAAAAAATCCCAGAAGATCAGCAGTTTCTGAAATACTCAGACCAGCCCGTCTGACACCAACAAGTCATTTAAATCACCTTTCTTCCCCATTATGATGCTCGGTTTAAACTGCAGCAGATCGTCTTGACCATGTCCACATGCCTAAATGAGTTGCTGTCATGTGATTGGCTAATTGGAAATGTGCATTATGAGCAGTTAGGTAAAGATGTACCTAATAAAGTGGCCCAGGAGCATACTAGTAGCCTAACGACAACTTACTTATCTTATAGCTAAAATAAACCTTTCCACCCCTTTGCAAGGCATCAACTCAATTGAAAATAATCATTAATTCGTTTTCTTTTCCGCTCAGTACCTTTATTAATCTGGGGTCGCCACATCGGTATGAACCGCCAACTCATCCAGCATGTGTTTTACACAGCGAATGCTACGGTGGCCGAGAGAGCTTAACGCGCTGCAATTTAAGAAAGCACATGCAATTGCAAAAAACCCAGACAAATTAAGAAACGATCTTCATCAATTTGACAGAACACCTGTTGCAAATTCTCACAACACAACCAATTGAAGAAACATGCTGCAATTTGATCACAACACAACCAATTGAAGAAATATGCTGCATTTGGTCACACTTGCAAATGTCCACGTAACACAATGGATATGTTTCAAGGGGACTCAAAAACATGACAGACCCTGCTGAGATACGGATGTGTCATTATGCTGTTGTCATAAGAAATCGAGTCACCCCTGACAATTTCGTCCACCTTTAGGACCCCGAGTGATTCTATTGTTTTACTGTATAGTTGTATAGTTTGTAGTGCCTAATTATAAAGTTCCAAACAGCACACAACGACATAATAACACATCCAGATCTCATTTTTATCAAACATTTCCGTTGTGCTACTTGGATATTAGTGTTGTGACCAAATGCAGCTCGTTTCCTCAATTGGTTGTGTTTCGAGAATTTGCAACAGGTGTGCTGTCAAATTGATGAAGATCGTTTCTTAATTTGCAGGTGTTTTTTGTAATTGCATGTGTTTTCTTAAAATTGCAGCGTGTTAAGCTCTCTTGGCCACCATAGGATGCCCTTCCAGTTGCAACCTATCACTGGAAAACAACTGAAAATATTTTTTGACAAATAAAAAAGTATTATTTTGCATGTGTGTGTGGCACTAATAGGGGCTGAGCGTAAGAGCAGAGCTTATTAATATTCATGACCTTTCCAAATATGGTCAAATTTGGGCTTTTCATTCTAGGGCAGGGGTGTTCAAACTCAGTCCTGGAGGGCCAGTGTTCTACATATTTTAGTTTCAACTCCAATTAAACACACCTGAACTAGCTAATCTAACTCTTTCTAGATATACAAGAAACTTCCAGGCAGGTGTGTTAAATGAAGTTGAATCTAAACTATGCAGGAGTTTGGGCACCCCTGTTTTAGGGGTAATTCCTGCAATTATAAATGAGATTTTTTTTTAATCTTAGCTTAACTTATCTAAGCCACAAAACTACTGTATTATGTAGATATCAACAAAGAATTTAACATATTGAATCAATGCACTCTATAGCACCCTATATAAATAAATTACTGAATATGCTAATAATTTTGTTCCTTTAAACATTGAGTATTATAATGAGACCAAAATATGCTGTATTTGTGGTTTCCTTATGTCACTTATTAATTTACATACTGTACCAAAAGCTGCTGTGTCTTATTCGTGGACTTCTGCCAAATCTGTCATGATGCCTATTCGTAGCTAAGTACAGTATATCTTTTGTTTAGATTAACTTATCCAATTCTATTTTTGAAATAATACATTTCAATGTTTGTTTTACCTGTGAATGTAACCTTAATGTGCAGTGTTACCATTAATTCAACACATTAAGTATATAAATAAATAAAAACAAACGGGTATGGCAGTGAAATGATTGATCTTGCAGCCAGAAGACAACCTCCCCACATCCTTGACACTCTACTCTCCCTGAAATTAAGGCACATCAGAAACGAGGCACCTTTTGATATGCCTACTGTTGAGGGAGTGAGCAGGACTGAACAGATGGAGAGCAGCAGGGGTCTGGGTGGACCTACATTCCTATAGAGATTCCCCTGGACAGACAGTGGAAAGTGACTGTGGTAATTAATCCATCTTCCTCGATTCTTTCTCTCGCTCTCTCTTTCATCCCCTATAACAGGACGAGGGTCACGGTAGGGCATCTGTGTTTTTCTGCTATTCTAAACGTACCATTTTCAGCCTGGGAAAAACAGACAGAGGTTGGTTTAATTGGAGGTTGGGGTGATGCTAGTTCCTCATGTTATAAAAATACTGGATTTTTTGTGGCCTCTTGTTTAGAACATAGAAGCAGATAGATAGATAGATAGATAGATAGATAGATAGATAGATAGATAGA